>JBAMJV010007377.1:0-21603 GCA_037951105.1 Echinarachnius parma | reverse complement strand
CACGTAGTTCTCGTGTAGGCTGGCGTTGCTCTGGCTGCTTGTGTGACGTGCGCCAAATTGCACCATTTCAAGTATATCAATGCAAAATGTTCCCCGTGGGAGGGGGAAACCCACTCCCCAACCCTCCCCCTCTGGCCCTACTCCAGCCCTCGGTCGCTTCGCTCCCTCGGGACTCATTCTTGGCTGTAGGCTATGTTGTTGGATCATACATAATGTGGCACATGGTTTATGTTGGAACTGTGTATGACACTAAATACAATATTTGTGTGTATTTGGGTGCATAATTAGTGTGTCAATTATTTGTTTTCTTCGTGAAAAATATATTTAACATTTCTGGTCGATCAAATCATTAACACGCTTTCCCAGATACAGTTTATCGTAATTTCGAATTTCCTATCTAGGTATGCACCAGATTGCGCAATTTCAAGTCCAAAAATTCAAAAGCTCCATACCGTGGGAGGGGGGGACACCCCTCTCCCACGCCCTCCCCCCGCTCAGTCACTTCGCTCCCTCGGGCTTGGTCGCTACGCTCCCTCGCAATGTCTCACTCTCACCTCTGGCTCAAAGTTGGCAACCCTGTGAGTGTGGTTGGGCATGAGCGCCCCCCCCCCCCCATACACAACATCGTGAGCCCCCTTAAGTATTCCCCCCCCCCCCCCATCCAAAACTGCTTCCGGAGCGCCTGATCGATCATCATCACCACCATCATCATTGTCATGGTATAATTGCGACTATCATTAACATGATCATCACCACTATCACTGTAGACCACATCACTATCACTGTAGACCACATCACTACAACTTCGATCATTAACCCTTGAATGATCATCATTAGTTGATATTATTTGATTCTGTATTATCCCCTTTTCCGAATTCGGCTCTTTCCATGAGGTATGAGAAACATGCTTGAAATTCCCAATGAGTAATGAAAGCTTTAGCAAAGTATACATGAATATATAAAATAAGCCGAAAAGAGACCAATATATTAAATAGATAATTGCCTTATTATGACATGGATTTTCCATGATAACAATTAGCATTTTGGTAAGTTAGAACATTTCACAAATTTTATTACCAAGTAACATGTAAAAATAATAATTAGAGTAATTATTTATAAACGTAGCACCATTGCAGCAGCAGTAGCCTACTAATAGGCTTTTGTCAGATTTATGCATTTTTCATTGGTACGTATCTATAATGCAAGTTTATCGTTAAAACGATCCATTGGTGATTTATATCCTACACAAAATTAGTATACAGACCTAATTCATTTCATAGACGTCTGACTATGATAATTGTTTTGTGCATTATACTATCTTAGATCGAGGTACTCCAGCAACGTTACACCACTCTGATCGGGAAGTGCAAGTCGATGGCATCGGGAGTAATTGGTGTACTGACCACTCTTTACACCTCGAGGTTGCATCTGATGTTGTCCGGCGATGTTGAGACCAACCCAGGTCCGAATCAAGGAGCTACAAACAGGTATAGGCCTATATGTATTAAATTTACAAAATATCCCGGCCCCTCCCCCATTTATTTCACAGAGCGTTGTATTTGTGGATGTCGTAATGCTGAGTTTGCAAGCCTAATCACCCCTGGGTGCATGAAACTTTGAAATTCGTGAACGCAACTGCCCAATGCATAACGATAATTAACTTACACTGTTGGTCATATAGTTGGAATATTTTTTTTTTAGATCCAACTTCATTCTTTGTCCTGTTTTTTGCGCCTAATGAATCATTTTAGACTAAAAACAATGATTATATAATGTTTCCAAACTACCAATCTACAATCATTCGTTGCATGAATTTGCATTTATGAATTTAGCCTTTTGTTTTGAACTTTGACAGGCAGGACCTTTGATGATTTGTCCCCTTTCCATCTCCAAAGCGTATGTCGAACAAGTCATCGTTATGGGTCATATTTCAGAGTTGGCTGTAAAATGTTTAAAAAATTGGCACAGAGGCTCTCTAGGTCATACTTCATCCAACGTCATTGGCTACACGCCAAATGATGCTTGTGCTCCACCAGGAAGGGGTGTCAACAAGCAATGTCCACTATTTCGTTGGAACATCGCAGATTACGGTCTGTCAAATCCTCAGACGTCATCGAGAGGAATGTCAATTAAAGCCACGGGAATCTCTAGGACGTCCACGATTGACCACCAGGATAGATTATCGCAAACTTCTTAACCTGTGCCGTATAAACCGGAAATGCCAAAAAGGAGCCTTCGCCGTATATGAAGAAAACACTATGGAATCAACGCCTTCCGCCAAACTGTACATCAGAGATCGCTCTAACATGGTCACCGAGCAAGACAAACTACCAAGTGTCCACCCGATACCATGCAACCAAGATTTACCCGACGTCCCTGGACTAGGAAGCCAAGAAGATTGCCGCCTTGACAGTAGTGATATGTCATATTGATGAGTGCGAGCCATAACATCCTTCACCGAACAGATGGAAGACAAAGGGTTCGTCGATTACGTGGCGAGAAGCTCCAAGATTTCTGCATTCATAAAACGATTTGAGGTTGTGACGGCCCAACGGTGGTATAGCTCGTACCCATTAAGATGACATAACACGAGTGTCCACGCGGCGATCTTCTGTACTCCCAAGTCCAGGGACGTCCGGTATATCTTGGTTGCATGGTATGGGGGGGGGGGGGCACTTTGTAGTTTGTCTTGCTCGGTGACGATGTTAGAGCGATATTTGATGTACACTTTGGCGGAAGGCGTTGATTCCATGGCGAAGGCTCCTTTTTGGCATTTCCGGTTTATACGGCACAGGTTAAGCAATCGTGGACGTCCTAGAGATTCCCGTGGCTATAATTGACCCTCCTCTCGATGACGTCTGAGGGTTTTACAGACCGTAACCTGCGATGTTCGAACGAAATAGTGCACATTGCTTGTTGACACCCCTTCCTGGTGGAGCACAAGCATCGTTTGGCGTGTAGCCAATGACGTTGGACGAAGTATGGCCTAGAGAGGCATATTTACAGCCAACTCTTAGAAATGACCCATAACGATGACTTGTTGGACATACGCTTTGGAGAGGGGAAGGGCCAAGCATCAAAGGCCCTGTCTTTCAAAGCTCAAAACAAAGGCTTAATTAATTAATGCAAATTCATGCAACGATTTATTGTACATTGGTAGTTTGGAAGCATTATATAATCATTATTTTTAGTCTAAAATGATTTATCAGGCAGAAAAAATAGGGAAAAGAATGAAATTGCATCTAAAAATAAAATATTCCAACTATATGACCAACAGTGTATTTTATTGTGTTTTTTTTTTCTCTTAACAGTCCTTTGCCCGATAATTTAATCTCGAACCTGGCCCAATCGATAGAACCAGCTTGTGTTGCAGCTTTAGGGATACTTTTGGGCTTCGGGAGCTCTGATCTACAAGACCTCTTGAACAACTACAACATTGAAAAGCTAAGGCTTCTCCTAACTCAGTGGGCAGATAACCAAGAGCCAGACACTGATGTACGAGCTGCACTCACGGAAAAACTTACAAGAGTAGGATTACCTTTGCATGCCGACCGATTTAGTGGTAAATGTGCAAATTGACAACTGCTTTCTACTGCATGAATTAAATGGTTCAGGTTGCAATATTTCTTTGTAATTGTTTCAAACTGTTTCTTGTTTCATTCTGTTAGATATCCGGTTAAAAGATAATATAACTTCATAAAATGCATCTGTTAGATATCCGGTTAAAAGATAATATAACTTCATAAAATGCATCAACTGAAAAATATTTTACTTTTTGAACCTGGCAACAGATATTATGCTGTTCCTATTTTCGTATACAGTAGTCGAACAATAATGTGCTCACTGTATTAATTTACAGTTCTTTAATTATTCAATCATAATGACTTATCATTATTCATTTCATCTGTAGTTAATTTCAAAAACAATTTAGCTTTGTTTTGATAACTGTGTGATTGAATTTATGTGAACATAAAATAGATACAACATGACTTGGAGCTAAAATTTCTTGTTTTGAAAATAAATAAAAAGAGACATTCAATTAAAACTAGTCTTTTTTTCATACCTTAGATGGAAGCAAATCCGTAGTAAAGTGCATTACTGACGGTGGAATTGCTAGTGGGGAAACATTTCTTCCAGTAAGTATCAATCAAACGCAAGTCCTTTATAAGTGTTCTAAATTACCCACTTATGTGCGTGTTTATTTCCTCTTTCATTGCTCATGTTGAAAGTCTCCATGTATACGAGTCATACTTTAGAAGTATAATACGTTTCCTTCTTTAGATCAGCATTTCTTCCCCTTTTCCGTAAGTCCAGATAATATGTTTGGGTTGGTAGTGTTCACATCTTTACCAAATTCGCTTTGTTGGTGTAGTTATCTATAGCACATCATCAACTTAACATTAAAAGGGTAGTTTAACTTTGGTATAGAAGACGCTTCAAGAAATAATTTGTTTGTGAGGTAATGAAAAACCTAGTGCACACATTTGAAGAGCACATACTTTTAATGACAGAATCAAAATTATCAAAATCGGTTCAAAGACGACTATAATATTCACAAATACAACTATTTGTAGTTATTGTGGGGCCCACAATAATTCGATAATGTTGAACCATCAGTTAAAATAAAACTGCTTACACTTAGTTGCCTGCATATCACCCATTTTATAAGGAAAAACTTCCTCTATAACCACTGGCTCCTAAAAAAAAATGTTCATGTGGATTGTAGATTGTAGAAATTATGCTTGAGAGTGCATGTCATACATGCCTCGCACCATTTCTACACGAGAACGGATTTTGACTCCTCTCCATTGAGTGATAAAACTGTTTTGTTCATAAAATACTGTTCGGCAGGGAATTGTTGGTCTTTTCAAAAAAGAAATCCCTAAATACGCAATAGCTTGCCAAAGTCAAAAGTAAAAAAAAAAAAAAAAAACATCTTGATTTTTGTTTTCACTCATGACGTAAATATTCCAATATACTATTCATTGACACTTTGTGTAAAGGCTCACTTGCATCGACTACAATACATTGATTCTTTAAACAAGTTAACAACTTGTTAAAAACACATTTACTTTCTGTTTGGTTGTAGCGAGACCAAATACAGGCCACCATGGCGAATCTTGTGAAAGGAAGATCCACTGCGGTGTCGTTTCTTCTGAAAGAACAGCTGGATTGTGCTCCATCTAAACCAGAGGCTGCAAGGGTCAAGAGACTCATCATGCAGTATATCAATACACAGGTCTATCGTTTAGGAGAGACCGAACATGAACAATTGAGAGAAACGTCTCTGGTATTTGACTTTGATGATATTCATAAGGTGAGAGTTTTTCATAACAAAGTATTTTCAGACGAAGGATATCCAAATGCAAATTTCTATCTAAATTATGTGTAATGTGATTAATTTGTTAAATCTAAATGAAACGGTTTAAAAAATTGTCTAGATCAGGTTGAAGTGTCCTTTATTGTGTTTCCTTGAATGTTATGTTAATGTTTAGACGCCCCTAATTCAAAGTATTACAATAAGTATTTTGCCTCATTTCCTTTGACATATTTTGTTGATAGGCCTGGGAGGAGGTGAAGAAAACCTTGCAACCGCCAACCTCAGCCAATGATGCGTTTGTGAAGTACTTATCAGCGATTGTGCTAAATGAAAAGGATATTGATAATATTGACGACATCGAAAGCGATGTCATATCGATGTCGGGATCCGAAGTCAGCCAAGAATTCGCAGCAGAGGAGGTCGCCCCCTCATCACTCCCGATGATATTCATGAAGAAAGAACAGGTACATGCATCGTAATTCGGTGTAATGATTACGCATTTGGGAAACAAAAACCGAAATATATTAGTACGGAAAACAATTAATTTTACTATGAACTGGAGGATGACTGATTTTGTTAGAAGAATATCATGATTTCAAAATGCGTGTATCATTTTAACCGATGAAAATACGCTGGGTTATTCAAAGTTGTATTAGTGTATCAAGAGCAATTAATATGTTTCGCAGAAAATTTTAAATATTTGTTATGAGTTACATCTCTCTAGTTCGTTTACAGTATGAACACATTTTGGCACAGTGACGTATATATAGTCCAAGCGACATGAAAGGGTGTATTTGTTAAGCTGTGCTATGATTCTTACAGATTTGTCCTTGAATGTATTTCCGTTTGAAAGAGTGACTAATCTTACTTGTAATACCATTTGCCTTAGGTACGATCAACGGAAGCCTTAGCGTCCTACACATATTCCCTCCTCCAAACACATCGATATAACGAGCTCATATCAATTGAACTTCGGGATATGGACCCACGGGGAGCTCGTAAAATGATCGACTATATCCGGCAGATAAAACATGACGTAGAAGAGCAGGACTTACAAATAAGATCCATAGCAAAGGTAATTTCTATGGGCTCTTAATAATTATGTTTGTACATTATGTTGCGTATAAACTGAGAGCAGAATTGGTGAGTAGAATAGGGATAATAATATAAGAGGTGTACATAGGAAGAGAATGTGTGCATTTTACATTCACCCTCTGGCAAAACGATTAGTCATGTCACACTTGTATGTATACACATGATCATCCGAGTAATAGATGAAGTTGAGCACACAAAATTTGGTCTGTTACCTGAATGTTTTATGTGTTTTTACCAACACCGTTTACGACGTCGGTGCAAAACTTATATACATTGTAATCATCCGAATATTACGCTTTACATTAAATGCGTATTTTCCTTTTTCATTTCCATTTAGGTTTTCCTAAAAGTAACATAATTTGTTAAAATTATTTCTACCAATATTTTGCATATTGTAATTTTTACATTTATGTTGATAGAAAGAGCAGTTCAGTTATACTCTCAGGGGAAACGTTTCAGACCAGGAATTTGTGGAATCATGGACCCAAAGCACTGAAGTTCAGCGCATCATCTTAAACAGATTGTTCAGCAATTCTTCTCTGAGGTTACAGGTATATCAAAAGCTTGTCATTGTGTTTTTACAAATGTGTAAATATCAGATTCTCGACAAAATAAAAAATAAATGTAAACAACATGTGGTACATGCAATATCTTGAAACATTACTGCTATGTATATAAAGTGTTTTGATAGTGTATTTGCATTTACATGATAAAGCATTATTTGTTAAACAAAGGATATAATTATATGACTGTATTTTATATTTGAATTAGAAATCACGACCAACAGCTGACTTGCACATTGGCTCTTCCAAGGAGATCACCAATGACAGGTACTGTATGTTTTTATTTTCTGTACAGGGGCGGGAGAGAACCCTAGTGAGCCCATTAAGCTATGTTGGCCTTTGCCAGGACCCAGAGGGCACATAATTCCTACCTTTTCCAATTCCTTTACTATTTGATCAACCACTTTCATTTTTGGCACACATTTGAAGCACGGCAAGCTCTACAAGTTGCAATCATAACAATTTCGGTCACCATATAATGGTGCTATTTACGATAATGTGATGAAATATACAAAATGCTCTGCATTCTGACATTACTGAGCTGTTTTCGCTAGATGGACAGATTAATTATTTGTTCAAAGGTTAGTAGCTCAGAGCAAAATAAATGCCATTGGGAGATATGCCAGAGGGAAAGAAAATGTCAGAGGAAAAAGTTACAAATGTTGCGGGGGAAAAAACAGAATAAAAACATTATGGAGAGATAGAAAGGGGTAAAACAAGATAGATAGGTGGCAGTTAGATCACGTAGATTGATTGCAAATTGATTCAAAGAGCGGTTGTAGATATGGGGTTGAGCGAATGGGAACATGACTGGGATCTTTCAAATTTTCAGTTTACACAAAAATTGCCAAAAAATCAAAAAACTTAATATTACATTCACCCAGTCACACATATTCACATCGATCTTCACCAATCTTCATTGGCGTAGCGTGCTCATACTTATTGGAGGGGAGACTTTATACTCTGTATTATATTCCTCATATCTCTAACTCTATCTCTATTATCTCTCCATTTCCCCCAATTTCTCATAATGTTTTGTATTGTTTTTGTCTTTTGTATCATTTTTTTCTATAACTAGGTATATATTAATGGAATGCATGTTTGTAAATTTAAAGACACCGGCTCGTGTTTTCGAAGTTAAGTGCCGCCGCGCACTGACGGATAAGCATCCACACTCTAAACCAATCAACAATACGTGTCTGTTGCACGGGGTACGGCGTCGAATCATGACTAATTATTTGACAGTAAAAGTTAAGCTTCATGAAAGTTGTTATCGTAATACGTGTACATTTTGATAAAAATAGGAGACAAGGAGATTTGCGGTTTTAAAATTGTGTTTTAATTCAGTTGAGCCATTAGCCGGTGAGCCGCCCAATTCACTTAACACGCGAAGTGTTATTTGTAAACAGAATTTATTCTAGAATGGCCGAAAATTCGATCAGATGTTTTTCGCTCGTGCAGGGTGCAGCGTAACCGTAAATTTGTTTATGACTGGTACACAAAGTCTACCAACACCACACACCACTGCCCATTTATATCTCAAATCTAAGTTGCCATTACATAATGTACATGGTAGACTGACATACAAATCATATGGAACTAATATTGCATCAAAATGCAAACTGTACGTTCATTCTTGCAGTTCCATTATCTGTATATATTTTGTTTTATGTCTTTGTTGGTAATATTGTTTTTATTCTAATTAATAATTTATGAATTTTCTTACAAGATACTAATGCGGATAAGTTTACTCCTCACGTTGAATTACTACAATGTACAGTCTGACAATTCTGAATAATACCATTTTTCTTCTGATATTTTCCAGTCTTTTTGTGTTTTTTTATCTGACGTGTTTACCACTGATATTTGTATCCGAAACCGACACGAAAAGGTTAATTTTTCTTCTCATTTCAGACAAGACAATAACAACCAGGAAGTCAATGACGGGGATACAGCTTTACATCGGGCAGCTAGAGAAAATAAGCTTGATGTCGTCCACGCATTGGTGACAACGGGAGCGGATGTAAACAAAAGCAATGATAACGGGGCAAATTTCCACAAGAAGTCTAATACTGGCGAAACTGACTTACACCTGGCTGCTCAAAACAATACACTCGAGGTTGTGGAGTTGCTATCAATCGGAACTAACATAGAACATGGTGATAGCGATGACAGCACTCCCCTCCACCATGCCTGTGAGAAAGGTCAAATAGACATTGTTAAACGTCTAGTCTCCAAAGGAGCTAAAGTAGATCAAGTGAAAAAGGATGATGTGACTCCTCTTCATGTTGCAGCTGCGAATGGACATCTTGATATAGTAAAGTTCCTACTAGATAAAGGGGCTAATATCCACAAAGGGTCTAATGCTGGAGACACTCCCCTACACTTTGCTACTAAGAATAATGCACTCGAAATAGTAAACTTATTGTTTTCAAAGGAGGCTAACGTAGACCAGGGTAATAACAATGGCTGGACGCCTCTCCATGTTGCAGCTGCAAATGTACAAATTGATATAGTAAATTTTCTCCTCGACAAGGGGGCCAATGTCAACAGGGGATCAAATACTGGAGACACCCCACTGATCTTAGCGGGGAGAAAAAAAGCAATAGATGTAGTAACATGTCTGCTATCAAAGGGGGCTAACATAGACCAGGGTGATAACAGAGGCTGGACACTTCTCCATGATGCCTGTTGGAAAGGTCATTTTGACATTGTTAGGTTTCTCCTCTCTAAAAAAGCAAAACTAGATCAAGTGAACAAGAACGGTGCGACTCCACTTCATGTTGCAGCTTGGAATGGACATCTTAATATAGTAACATTTCTCTTAAAACAGAGGGTTAATATTCACAAGAGGTCCGATATCAACGGGACTCCGTTTCACACGGCGGCTAAGAAAAAAAATGTCGAGGTAGAAGAGATTTCGCTTTTAGAGGCTAACGTAGAACAAGGGGATAAACAAGGCCGGACACCTCTCCACCATGCCTCTGAGAAAGGTCATCTGGTCATTGTGAAGTGTCTCATCTCTTACGGAGCTGAATTAGATCAAGTGAAAAGGGATGGTATGACTCCTCTCCATGTTGCAGCTGCGAATGGGCATACTGATATAGTAGAGTTCATCCTGGATAATCGGGCTGATATCCACAAGCGGTCTAAAACAGGAGACACTTCATTACACTTGGCTGCTCGTGAAAATGCACTCGAGGTTGTTAAGATTTTGCTACTAAACGGAGCTAAAATGGAACAGGTTGATAATCGAGGCTGGATGCCTCTGCATGATGCCTGTGGGAAAGGTCATCTTGACATTGTAAAGTTTCTCATCTCTAAAGGAGCTAAAGTAGATCAATTAAAAAGGGGTGGTGTAACCCCTCTCCATGTTTCAGCTTGGAATGGACATCTTGATGTAATACAATTTCTCCTTAATATGGGGGCCAATATCAACAACAAATCTAACATTGGGGAAACTCCATTGCACATGGCGTCTAAGAGAAATCATCTCGAGGTAGTAGAGATTTTTACATCGAATGGAGCTAATATAAACGAAGTTGATGAACAAGGTTTGACACCTCTCCATATTGCCAGTGAGAAAGGGTTCATTGAGATTGCAAAGTGTCTTGTCTCTAAAGGGGCTGAAGTAGATCAAATGAATGAGGTTGGCATGAGTCCCCTTCACGTTGCCGCTGTGGAAGGACATACTGATATAGTAAAGTTCCTCATAGAAAATAAGGCTAATGTCCACAAGCAGTGTCGTACAAGAGACACCCCCTTACACAAGGCTGCTCAAATCAATGCAAACGAGGTAGTGGAGTTTTTGCTTTCAAAGGGAGCTCACGAAGAACCGGGTAATAACATTAAATGGACACCCCTCCATGATGCCTGTTGGAAAGGTCATCTTGACATTGTTATGTGTCTGTTTCAAAGTGCAAACTTCGATCAAGTTATAAACAGAGGTTTTACTCCACTTCATGTTGCAGCTTGGAATGGACATCTAAATGTTGTAAAGTTCCTCCTAGATAAAGGGGCTCATATAGAGAGTAAATGTGAAAACGGATACACCCCCTTGCAAAAAGCTGCTCAAAACAATGCACACAAGGTTGTGGACTACTTGCTATCAAAGGGAGCTTACAAAGAACAAGTCGACAAAGAAGGCTGCACACTACTCCATGATGCCTGTGGGAAAGGTCATCTTGAAATTGTTAAAAGTCTTGTGTCTAAAGGCGCTAAAATAAATCAAGTAAAACGTAATGGTGCAACCGCTCTTCATATTGCAGCTGAGAATGGATATGTTGAGGTTGTAAAGCTTCTCCTGGAATGTGGTGCTAATATCCACAAGGCGAGCAATAACGGAGACACTCCTTTGCAAAAGGCTACTCAAAACAATGCACTCGAGGTTGTGACGTTGTTGTCTTCAAAGGGGGCTGACACAGATCAGGGTAGTAACGATGGCTGGAGACCTCTCGATCATGCATGTGGGAATGGTCATCTTGACATTGTTAAATGTTTGGTCACTCATGGAGCTAAAGTAAATGATGTAAACAAACATAGTTTAACTCCACTTCATGTTGCAGCTGCGAATGGACATCTTGATATAGTTAAGTTCCTCTGCAGTAAAATAGCGAACATCCAAAAGCAATCTGATAAAGGAAACAGTGTATTGCACATATCGGCTTTTTTCAATGCAGTCGAGGTTGTCAATTTTTTACTATCAAAGGGAGCTAGCATAGAACAGTGTAATATCAGCGGCTGGACACCTCTGCATATTGCCTGTTGGAAAGGTCATCTTGACATTGCTCACTGTCTGATCTCTAAAGGAGCCAAAGTAGATAAAGTGAAAAAGAATGGTGCGACTCCTCTTTATGTTGCCGCTTCAAATGGACATCTTGAGATAGTAAAGTTCCTCCTAGATAATGAGGCTGATATCAACAAGGGTACAAATACAGGATCCACCCCATTACACGCGGCTGTTCGAAACAATGCACTTTTATTAGTGAAGCTTCTGTTGTCAAAGGGAGCTGACGAAAAACAAGGCGATAACAAGGGATGGACACCTCTCGAGTATGCATGTCAGAAAGTTCATATTGACATTGTTACATGTCTCGTGTCTAAAGGAGCCAAAGTAGATCACGTGTAAGGGGTAGAATGACTCCTCTTCACGATGCTGCTTGGAATGGACATCTAAATATAGTTAACTTCCTGTTACGGATGGGTGCTAGTATTCACATGGGGTCTACTACCGGAGATACCCCATTACACCTCGCCGCTCGAGACAATGCAATGAAAGTTGAAGAGCTTTTGTTGTTAAAGGGAGCTAACATAGATCAGGGTAATAACAAGGGGTGCACACCTCTGCATAGTGCCTGTGAGAAAGGTCATCTTGACATTGTGAAGTGTCGATTCTCTAAGGGAGCTAAAGTAGATCAAGTGAAAAGGATGGTTTGACTCCTTTTCATGTTGCAGCTTCGAATGGGCAGCTTGATGGAGTAATGTTCCTCTTGTGTAATGGGGCTAATATCAGCAAGAGGAGTAATAACGGATGTTCTCCATTAAGCTGGGCTGCTGAGACATACAGGCTGAATGTAGTAGAGCTTCTGTTATTACTCCTGAATAATGGGGCTGCTATCCACAAGGGAACTAAGACAGGAGCCACGCCATTACAAAAGGCTGCTCAGAACAATGCACTCACGACAGTGGAGCATCTGTTGTCAAAGGGAGCTGATAAGACAAGGGTGATAACAAGGGAGTAACACCTCTCCATGAAGCAAGTTGGAAAGGTCACCTTAATATTATGAAGTGTTTTCTCTCTAAAGGAACCAAAGTAAATAAAGTGAAACGGATGGTGCGACTCCCCTTCATATTGCAGTCTCGAATGGACATCTCAATATTGCAAAGTTACTCCTAGTTAACCCTAATAATGCTGGGGGGGGGGGGGGGGGCATTATGCCCCCCCCCCCCCCTCCGCGATGTTTTTGTTTGTATTGTTCCGGAACGTGTAAAGATTTTTGAAAATCGGACCTACCGTTACGAAGTCACGTGACCTTTTGTCTATACATGTGTCAGTCCGAAAATCGCTCAATTTCGTGATTTGTGTACAAAACATATGGAAATATCAGTTTTCGTAAAAAGAGATATCATTGATTATTTGGTCTTGTTTACATTTTAGGTGTTTGTTTTGGTTTTCAAAATAGTTTAATTATAGTTAGAAATAAAATAAGCAACATAAATAATAACATACATAATGTGGGGTTGTTTTAAAGTTACATTTATGAAAATGTGCGATAAACATGCCCCTTTTATTTCAGTACGTCAGAAACAGAGAGGTGTACCATGGATAAGTGATGATTATTTGAAACTGGCACGTGAACGGGATTATTTTCGAAAACAATTTAGAAGGACTAAACTTACTTTACATTGGGAAAAATTCCAAAATTTGCGTAATAGGGCAAATAATTTGAATAAAATGTTAAAAAAGAAGTATCATAGGGACAAATTTCAGAGTTGTGGTAATGATATTGGTAAAAATTGGAAAATGTTGTCGAAACTTCTTCCGAAGAAACAGAAAATAAACGATTCAGATGTAAAACTCAATATGGGTAATGAACAGGTCCCTAACAAACAAATAGCTGATGTTTTGAACAAAGCTTTTAATGAGGTCGGCTTACGTCTGCAAACTCCTTCGGGTAATACCTCACAAGATGCGTTAAATAATTTGCAAACTTTGTCTGTATGTGAATGTGAATTCAAATTTAGTGAAGTAAAGAAGGCTTATGTTCTTCAGCAACTGCTGAATATTGATTGTAAAAAAGCAGTGGGAGTAGATGGTATACATCCAAGGTTTTTAAAGTTAGCCGCAGTTTATATTGTTGATCCAATTACATATTTATGTAATATGTCCATAAAACATGTATAATTCCAAAAGACTTTAAGACTGCACGAATTTCTCCGATACACAAAGGAGGATCACACGATATTGATAACTTTAGGCCCATTTCTATATTACCCTCTTTGTCTAAAATATTAGAAAGAGCAATCCATAATCAAGTGTATATGTACTTAAATGAAAATAAGCTCCTTGCAAATTGTCAGACAGGTTTTAGGCCACTATACTCTACTGCTACTTGTTTAACAGGAATAACAGATTATTTGCTTGATAAAATGGATCAGGGAGATGTGATTGGAGGCATTTTTCTTGACTTACGCAAAACTTTCGATGTTATTCCACACAATTTCATTCTTAGAAAACTTATGTATTTTGGAATTAAAGGAAACGAGTATAATCGGATTGAATCATATTTGACGGAAAGGAGACAGTTTGTAACAGTAAATAATTGTATTAGTGAATGTGTGAATACTAGATCTGGAGTCCCACAGGGATCTATTCTAGGACCGTTGATATTTTGTATTTTTATGAATGACATTTTCTATTTGAAACTTCATGCTCATTCTAAAATGTCTCTTTATGCTGACGATACAGCTATGTTTAATTATGGTAAAACGATTAATGATGTACAATTGGTTTTACAAGAGGATTTTGATTTAATATGCAAGTGGCTAGACCTCAATAATGTGCATTTGCACCCACAAAAGACAAAAGTCATGGCTTTCGGTCATAGAAACAAATTGGTAAACGATATTTTTATTATTGAAGTATAAAAGTCTGCCTATAGAAAATGTGCATAACATTAAATACTTGGGTGTTATTTTTTATTCTGGCATGAATTGGAAAGAACATGTTTGTAATATTGTGGGCAAAATTTATAGGGCAATAGGTTGTATTAGGAGGATCAAACAATTTCTTTTACCTAAAATATTAATGAATTTGTATTTTGCTTTGATTCTACCACATGTTGATTATTGGTGTACATCTTGGGGAAACTCTGCTAAAATTCATAAAGATAAGATACAAAAACTACAGAATAAGTATGCGCGCGTAATTTTAAACGCTGATTATTATACACCTCAGCGTTCCATGTTACTTACTCTTGGTTGGCAATCTGTAGAAGAGCGTATAAAATATCAATATTGTGTATTAGTTTATAAAAATACAACATAATCTAGTACCAACATATTTAGAACCTTTGATATGCAAGCGAAATGTAAATTATAAAACTCGTTACTCTGTAAAATGTCCCCTCTACTTGCCACGCCCAAAGACTGAATATAAAAGAAATTCTTTTACATATGCTGGAGCTAGCCTATTTAATAAACTCCCTATAACAGTGCAGTTGTGCACATCCCTATATACGTTTAAAAAAACAATACAAAGTTTTATATTGATTTGAATTGTATTTTATAATAGATGATACTTAACATGCTATATTATTATGCGTGTATATATCTAATGATGCCTTGTATAATTATATTCACTCTCCCCATCATTTATGTTCGTTTTGAATTGTTATAATGTATATTATATGTTCATATTTTGTTGTTTGTCAACATGCAAGTTAAACTGCAGGGCGCCTTTGTAAAGCAGTTTTGCATAACTGAACCACCCGATTCACAAAAAGCACACAGTAAGCCACCGTAAAAAAAAAAGAAAGGCACACGGTAAAATACTGAAGGGATGACATCTTCTGTAATCTGATGGACACGGTGGGATAATCTGTACAGTGATCCTACCCCTAACCCTAACCCTAACCCTAACCCTAACCCCTCAGACGGTACTTGACTGAGTACCTCGTCACCCAGGTGATAGGTGACAACATCTAAAAAATATATTACCGTGTACTTTTTTGTCATCCCTTCAGTATTTTACCGTGTGCCTTCTGTGTAATAGGTGACTGAACAGGCCTACCCTGCAGTATAAAATAAATAAAACAAATAAATAAATAAATAAATAAATAAGTTAAACAAACACAGAAATACATAATAAATTATAAAAACAATAGAAAACATTAAGAAGAACCTGGCTCTTCCAAACAATTTTGTTGTACAGTCAAACCTGTATATAGCGACCACTCAAGGGACCGGCGAAAAGTGGTCGCTATAGACAGGTGGTCGTATTAGACAGGTGGGCGGCCGTTTTGAATCTATGGTCGCATATATTGTGCCTATATTCACATGTGTAATTAATTGGCATCTGTACACGCACGTGTCCATATTGTTTCATTTAGTATGTGTTGCACGCATAACCACAACAAAAAAATGAAATTACATATGAATTGGCATTATACTTTAAATTATATTCAATGTTTGTATTATCTTTTTAAGTAAAATTAAAATTGCTAAATGTGTCAATGTGACATTTATTTACTCATCATGAGACTTGAGAAAATCAGTTGCATTTTTAAATGCGCATGTGTATAGTTTTCTAAGAGAATTCTGAAGTCAAGATGCATTGTTTCGTCGTAACAAGCGCACAGATTATCATTGAAAAGTGTAAGAAACAGAGGGGAAACACCCCGCATCGGCAATTAAAATATTTGTTAGATGTCAAATTCGATGTGATGTTGAGCAAAGTGCCTTTGTTCGACGCATTTCTGTATCAGCATCAGGTACTGAAGTGAAGGGCACGAATGATCTTTGTATGAGTCTGACGCACTTGGTGTCGGTAATTAAGCCTCTGTCTAAAGTTCAATGTCATATAAGTTTGTTGTATGCATTGACATGCTTAGAATTGGAGCCTTGAGCGACCAGAGATGACCGAGTTGAGGTCGCTCAAGCGCTAATTTTGTGGTCGCTATACATAGGTGTATACGTGCGTCGGGACCCAAATGGGGTGGTCGCTGGTCAAGTTAGGCAGGTGGTCACATTACGCAGGTCACTTAAAACATGATTTTTCAGGGGAGGACCGGAGAGTGGTCATTATGAGCAGGTGGGCGCTATATACAGGACTGGTGGTCGCATTAGCAGGTTTCACTGTATTGTTATTCCAAATGGTCTAAGGAATATATGTGGTGAAAACCAATGTTTAATTATGACGAATATATGATTATTGGGTAACCATATGAATTTTATGACTTTATTTGCATAAATTACCATAATTATGCAAATTATAAAAATTACCATTGTATTTTATACACTTCACTTAACCCGATCACTACGGGGACCGAGAATTCTCGGTCCCCGTTGCGCCTACTCATATACGGGAACCGAGATTTCTCGGTTCCGAGCAAGGGCTATATTAATTGCATAAACATACATGTATGCATCTTGTAAGTACAATATAATTTGGCTGAATACAAAGATTGAACCCTCTTGGCTACATGTATATCAAGTTTCCCCGACTCTAGTTGCGTGATTATTGTTTTATTACAATTTTATCATGGTAATACACAAGTCTAATTTCAGGATATTCGTATACAAACCCATACAAGCCAGAATCATAGTTTTCGCATAGAATTTCACTTCGCTGACCCTATACTATGCATATCGATCGCCTCTATTGTGTGAACTACTTGACCAGCGAACTCACGCTAGGTTGAATAGAAGCGAATACAATGCCATGGTCAACCAGATATCGATCGGTTCTTTTGTGCGCGCCCAGTGGGGTAACTCGACCGGTCCGTAAAATAATCTCGTATATAGCTATTGAAGCAGTATATCTATTGCCGTGGTAAAAGGGTTAATACTCCTTTTCGACACACATAATTAAAAGCATAATGGTTACTGGCATTGGAAACGCTTATTTGTCATGACATAATGAACTAGATGAACAATGATGGACAGTATCTTTAATTTGTTCGTGAAGGTCAGCTCAGTGAAACAGAGACTATTGTCAGTGCATGTCCCATTTAAGTAATATAATTCAGTAAATGTGTAAACAAAATGTGAAGATGATAGATGATATCTCAATTACAAGCTTATGGAGGTAAAAATAATATCATTCTTTACTGCAGAACAAACATTCATTGATCATTTTCACCGGTCTAGTACCGGTCTAGCAATCAGGTCTCGGGTTCGATTCCCGGCGAAGCCTATTTTTCATTGCTCATTTTTTAATCATTTAAAATATTTCTAGTCAGTTTCCTTTATGTTCGAATTTAATTGATCTAAGTAAGTTGTTTAAACGTGGACTTTGTTACTAGATCCCTTTAATATTATAATTTCATGAGGTTTAAGTATTTGACATCATTTTAATAAATATCCATAGTACTGTAATGATTTAATAACATGAAACAGAGTCACAAGAAAACAAATGAAGACCTTTATCTTACGACAATACACACTCATAAATTAGGGCACAATAAGAGTGACGCTACAATAGCACAATCATTTAGGGTGTGCACTTCTGGACCCCAAATTGGGGCATTTGCACCCTAATGGTGCATTTGTGAACCCCATAGGATGCAACACATCACCCATAAAGGTCCTACTATTAAGCGTTTTGCACCCTTAATGTTTCAAATGTATATATTAGTGTGTAACAATATTGCAGCTCATATAGCCTGCCCTGACTAACTAACGTAATCCAGGGTAGTACTAACAGTCAGACCTTTCATGTCTAAGGACTACTATCATTTCCATCACATATAAAGAGGGATTTAAGAAGTTGCATCGTACCCATTATCAAATTTGCATAATGTTTTCAAGAGGATCAAGCAGTGCTGAAATTTCATTTTACCAAATAAAATAATGTAACAAGCTGCACACAAGTCTTTTAGATTAGAAACAAATCAAAGTTGTCCCATGCAGCAGGATGTGGAGCGACGGTATTGTACTCCTAACCTATGATATCATTCAGTGCTAACATTTTTACAATTTCCATGTCTTCTTGTAACATGTATTGAATGGTAGTTAATTAATGCAGTGTTGAGTCCACAGCATGTCATGATAATGAGCAAGACTCAAGATTCTTCTGTCCTTTACTGAAAAGTTTGAGTCTAGCGGCATTGACAGCTGCGATGTGCCATATGAATGACACACAAACTCATACATTGGTGCCAGTTCCCCATGTTAACCAACTACTTCAACCAGCCCAGGAACTATGAGGGTTTGGAGTAAATGTCCTCTTCCTGTGACCACTATAAGTACTGCCAGTCTCTTACAGTATACAAAACTAAGAGGGTTGTACCTCACAACTGGCGCAAGACCCTGGTATATTGCATGAAAATGGTAATATTTTCCATTCACGACATCACCCTGAGGAGGAACAAAATCTAGCTCGCTCTGCTGTGAACTTGCCCCTGTAGCAGTCATGAAGCCACCTTCAGCCCCGATCACATTTACAATGTTTTATATCATCTCTCTCTACTCCTTTAAGCGCTGCAATCCATGGCATCTCGTTGCCAGGGAAATGTCCATCTTCTTCAGCAAAGAAAAACAACCTCTGTCCTGGTGATTTGCTTGTAATACGAAAGCTGGTTCCATCCCAGTAATTCTATCTAAGTATTCATGAAATGATAATTAAACACTTTTCTTTTTCTTGTGATTTTGGTCAAGAGCAGATCCTGAACACCATCAAATCTCTCTTGTCATGGCTATTATTTTGAATTCTCCATATTATGGGCCATTTTTAACAGTGTCCAACATCATGTTGCCTTTCCTTCCTCTTGTTCTCTTCCCTATCATTCTTCACAGCAGTCTTTTGTGTCTAATGATGTGTGTCACCCATTTCCGTATGATTCTAATCAGTGTCCGCTCTTCTCCAACTTTCTATAACACCCTGTCATTGCTAATCATATCTGTCCATTTGATCAGAATGCATCTCCATCAAAACTCGAAAGCTTTCAATCTGTTGATAGAAAACATATTGATGATGATAAATATGAAAAACACTTACAATTTAACAATAATGCAGACACAAGAAAAAGATGAAGAAGAAGAATAAAAATAGTAATAAGAATAACGATAAAAATAGAAATAAAACATTTGTTTGTTTTTAACATTGGTCAAAGCCCTGTGACTAAAACTTTCGTAACATAATCAATCATTGAATAGTGAGCAATTTACTTGCTTACTTGATGAGAATATTTGCTTAAAAGTACCATTCTGTGCTGACCTGGAGACATGCTTCTTCCTTGAGTGAACAATACTTCATCCTCAGTGAACAATACTATGCTTACATTCTCTTTGAATCCATGAATTTGGTTAGTGGTCAATATATTTAAAGATGATATATACATTTCAAATTGCACAATAAGTTTAAGTTTTGCTATGAGTGACAATGCTTTAAATAAAATCATTATTTACAACATGGAAATCAATGCCATCAAACTTGTGGTCCATTCCTGCATGCCCTAGATTACTCAACACAACATACTATATTTGTGAGCTTACCTTCCAATGAATGAATATCCCAAGTCTTAATCTGAAGGCATGGATGCACCATTTGGCTCTGGCTGAAAAAACTTATGTCAGTCATCTTTTATTCTGGTGATATAGGAAACATAAAACATACATAAGATTTGATGACTTGATGAGTTGATAAGTCAACTGTTTTTATGTAAGTAAAATACAGAATTATAAAAGAGAAATTGTAATTTATAATAATATCATCATCCTCATCATCCTCTCATCATCCTCATCATCATCACCACCACCATCATTATTATCAACATCATCATTTTCAACATCATCATCATCATCATCATCCTCATCATCATCCTTATCCTAATCATCCTCATCATCATCACCACCACCATCATCATCATCAACAACGTCATCATTATCAACATTATCATCATCCTCATCATCACCACCACCACCATCATCATCAACATCATCATCATCATCATCATCATCAAAATCATCATCAACATCATCATCAACATCAACATCAACATCATCATCATCATCATCATCACCACCATCATCATCATCATCACCATCATCATCATCATCATCATCACCACAATAATCATACATTGAACTGGAGTTTGGAAAGTCTTGGTCTTCTCGGTTTCTTCCTTGATTTGTTCTTTGGATGCTTCCAGTTCTTGAGCGACCTTTGCCCTCTCCCCTTCCTTTTCGTTGATTAGCTTTTGCTTTCGGTCCTTCTGGCTGTCCCTGTAGTGAACAAAAGTATTAAAGGGATAGTTCAGTTTTGGTTTAGAGGGCGCTTCAAGATTTTTTGTTTGTTTTGTGAGGTAATGAAAACTGTTTGATCAAAATCGGTTCAGAAACAGCTACAAATATCTATTCAACCAAAATCGCTTTGCAAATAACTGATAATATACCAACAGGCAGTATCAAATACTCAGTATCTTAGGAGTGGTCTAACCCTAATTAACCTAATCACTGACAAATTTTAGGTTTCTCACAACAGTTTTAGCTCTGTTGAAACACACATATATTGAGGAACTTCATGAAATGTCTCCACATAGTCACATACAGAAAATAATGAAAAGAGTTCATCCAAAGTTTCATCTACTAATATCTATTCCACACTGATATATTAGTGCACATTAAGGTAATTACATAATCTACCAGGAACCAGCTCTCTACTAGGGTATACAACTAGATCTAGACCTAAACAGGCTTGTATAATTCAATCAAATTTTAAGACAACTTGACTTGAGTAACTGAGTATCGTATAAATATATACACATGCAAGGCATATCCAAAAAGTAGAATAGAGGACTTAGGACAAGCAGAAAAGGTGAACAAGACAATCGATAACATTAGTGACATTGAAAAGGAATATACTTTCACTGCGAATGACGGGATGTATGTAAACTTGTGTAAACT
>JBAMJV010007376.1:0-62459 GCA_037951105.1 Echinarachnius parma | reverse complement strand
GTACAACCGCCTTGTTAAAGGGATAGTTGAGTATTGGTCAAACTTAACTTTAGTAACCAAAACCTGCACCATTACGGTACAAACTAATAGTTATAACTCCACCATGCTCGAAAAGTATACACAATTACAAACGACAAAGTAAAGACCCTGTTATCATTCAAAAAGAGCCGTTACAACTCAATAGTCAAATTAACTCTAGAGAACGATAGCGCGAAGGGCTAGCGTTCTAGGTCCTCCTAATGCGGGACTGAAACTGAATATTTTTTTGCACGCTAATTGTGCTTAAAATTATACATATGATACGGTACTTACCACCGATTCATTCTCCAATATGTGATCCAACCATCGGTTGGATTAAAATCATGGTTTTTTTTCCTCCATTCCGCTAAAAATCAGTGAGTTATGCGCCTCCTCGACTTCTCTCCGTGTGTTAGCGCGACTCCGAACAGATTTTGAACGAAAGATGATCGCGATGCATGGCCGCGGATGCGAATGGCGAACGGCGCTTGCGATACACATTGTACATGCGCGGTAAGCGTAGGAGGACCTAGAACGCCAGCGCTTCGCGCTAGCATTCTCTAAAAGTGATGTCCGGACGTCAATCACTTTTATATTATAATTTTGAAAGCAAATTTCACAACAATGAGAGCATTTGAATGGGAATTATTATTATTTCCCATGTTTCTTTTAATGATCTTTCACATGGAATTGAAATCAACCAAATCAGTTACAATTAATTAGGGGGGGGGGGGGGGGCACTTCGGAAAATACCAATACTCAACGCTCCCTTTAACGTTGTATTATAATAAAGCTCAGTTGCGATATATGTGTGTTTGATTGTGTACCTGAAAATATATAAAACTTATGAAGGGCCTATTTGATCAAAATACACATTTACTAAAGAGTCTACATCTAAGACTTGGAATAGTTTACATTCGGAGATAATTAATTTGAGTCTGATCCATAGGCGTACCCAGGGGAGGGGATTTGGGGGGTTCAACCCCGTCCCCCCCCCCCTTTTTTTTGACCAAAGAATGACTATTTTGGGGGTTTGAACCCCTTCTTTACAATTTGTAGCTGTTCTCGAGAACACATTTAAGCGGCCATCTCGACCATCAATACCCATGGTCTCGGTCTCGTAAAATTGTGAAGAACCCTGGTTTCAGCCTTTAAAATATTGAACATTATTGGTCTCGGTTACGAACAATTTCACCGGACACCACCCTCCTCCCACTTACAGGATTCAAGAAAAATGTCTTAGTCTCTGCCTCGAAAATGTGTTACTGTCCTGGTCTCGACCTCGAAAATTGGAAATGTACTTGGTCTCGGCTTCAAAAAATGTATACGGCCACTCTCCCCCCCCCCCCCCCCCCCGCTTACAGAAATTTGTCAGACGACATACCCCCCCCCCCCCCCCCCACCCCCCGCCCCTGAAAAAAATCCTGGGTGCGCCACTGGTCTGATCACCATCATTCAGGTTTGTGTCATTTCAAGTTTCGATTACTCACAGATTAATTCAATCCGAAGGTGAACTATTCAAAGGCTTCGACGGTTACCTCTTGATCAAATTGAGTACACAAGATATGACGTCATACAAATCTATTTTTTTTATTTTCAAATTTGAACTTCATTTACCGAAAGAGCATACAAAATGAATATTTTTTGCACGCTAATTGTGCTTAAAATTATACATAGGATACGGTACTTACCACCGATTAATTCTCCAATATGTGATCCAACTATCGGTTGGATTAAAATCATGGTTTTTTTCCCTCCATTCCGCTAAAAATCAGTGAGTTATGCGCCTCCTCGACTTCTCTCCGTGTGTTAGCGCGACTCCGAACAGATTTTGAACGAAAGATGATCGAGATGCATGGCCGCGGATGCGAATGGCGATACACATTGTACATGCGCGGTAAGCATAGGAGGACCTAGAACGCTAACGCTTCGCGCTAGCATTCTCTAAAAGTGATGTCCGGACGTCAATCACTTTTATATTATATTTTGAAAGCAAATTTCACAACAATGAGAGCATTTGAATGGGAATTATTATTATTTCCCATGTTTCTTTTAATGATCTTTCACATGGAATTGAAATCAACCAAATCAGTTACAATTAATTTTTTTTTTTTGGGGGGGGGGCACTTCGGAAAATACCAATACTCAACGCTCCCTTTAAGAAATGGCTGAGATATGCCTATCCGCATGATTCTTTTTTTCAATGGGAAATCAGTGCTTCCAACGCACCCTTTCGGCAAAATCGGGGGGCCTTGGACGAATGGTCGCGTTCCAGTCAACGCGACGCGACGCGACGCCCCCAACGCACCCTTTCGGCAAAACCGGGGGGGGGGGGGCTTTGGACGAATGGTCGCATTCCAATCAACGCGACGCGACGCGACGCTACCCACCCTTTCGTCATAAGCCTTTTTTCAAGGATATATAATCGTTGAGTGTTTACTTTTTCTGTAGTTATTTAACAGTTTAATCAAATTTAATATTTCCTTGTGTAAAATATGTTTTCCAAATTGTTTGCATGATAACCGCATAATGTTGCAGGATGCCTGAGCGTTATATTATCTATTATGTTGACTATTTTAAAGATGCTTGCTCTTACGTACGTTACAGATTGTCCCAAAATAGTAGCAATGATTGTAATACACTATTCAACAACATATCATTTAGAAAGTGTACACCAATCAGCGATCAATAACGACATTGTTGAATATATATCTTGTTCAGTTATTCAAAGCCTAAAGCATGGTGACTATTATGTTGTATAGCATTTATTTGTTCCCATCAATGGGTGTATATATAAGAAGTTATTATAGTCAGGCATGTAATAACTCAGTGAACTATGTGTGTTTGGGAAGTATTTGGTATGCATATTATTTATTACAAGGATGTGATTCAAGTCAGGCAGTTGCAAAAGAAAAAGTACAAATGATACTTTCAACAAAATCTTGTTCTTGGAATACACATGCTGGACATCTTTTCAGATTTTCAGGGATATGTAATTGTTGAATGTTTACTTTTCTGAAAGAGTTTAAATCAATGTTGGCACAATCATGACCTTGAGATTTCTATGTAAAATATGTTTTCCAACTTGCTGTTAACTTCCTGTTTGCATGATAACTGCATAACGTTGCAGAAGGCTTGAAAGACCCTTCAAAAAGCCGTAGTTTCCTTGTTTCTTGCCCGATTATGCTCTAACTGTCCTTTTAATATCTTCAAGACTATGGAAGCAACATTTCGTTTGGGTTTCATTGTCCTTTAAGTATTAATTTCCATTGCTTTGGATACACATGTTCTCAAGAGATTGCGTTTTTTTTTTTTGCTAAGGGCCATACACCTCTGTTCTTGACACAGTTTTTAGATGATCAAATAAATATTAGTACACATGATGGGAATTAAGTTTAAAGGGGTAGTACATTTTTTGTAAGGCTGAACTTTAGTAACCCATACCTGCTAAGTAATATTACAAACTAATAGCTATAACCCCACCATGCTCGAAAGGTATACAAACTTACAAATAACGAAGTACAATGCCTGTTATCTATCCGCTTCGAATAAAAATATAAAGGTGTGCTTTTAAGTAACCCAACCTTGTTATATTGTTATTACTCAAAACATTTTAAATGCCACTTTCATGATGAAATTGATCAGCATATGAAACATTTGCAGGATATGATAATGTAAAGCAAAATCATTGATCTTCTTACTGCCATTTGCATATAAATTTGTTTAATATGAAATTGTTTCACCCACCTTCCTTCATTAGTTGATGTTGAATGTTTGCCTGTGGATGGATAAATTATGGCGGGACGAGGAGGCTGAGGGAAATGGTTAAACGTGATGCATGTGTGTGCGTGAGTGTGTGTGTGTGTGTGTGCATTTGTGTGTTGTGTGTGTGTGTGTGTGTGTGTGTGTGTGTGTGTGTGTGTGTATGTATGTGTGTTTGTGTTTCTCTTTCAAATGAAAATTAATTAAAAGTAACCCGATATTATAAGAAAAACACAACCGATGATAATAGTTGGGATGCGCGACTTATATGGATCACTGTAATACGAATAAATGAAATCATGACACAATTATAATCATTATATTATGACTAGCGCCCCTCACTCCATATTATGACTAGCGACCACTGACTGACCTCTACTAATGGACGGGCGGCTGCACATTGATTGGCCATTCAAAAATGAGGCCGCCGCGCGCGCACGGCGGCCATATTGGGACCATCATCATGGACCGTCGATAACCCACTGTTGCTAGTGTGTAACATTCGTAAACATTTTTCAGATTAATTTTACCAATTGTTCTCATTAGATAAAAAAGTGTTGATTATATTCTGATTAGGGTTGCACATTACATTGCATTTGGCTGTACAAATCGAAATGATAATGACATACAAAAGACTGAAATCACGTGTCATAGGCGAGTTGTTTGCAGTCATTAGGCCGCCTACAGTCCCATGTGTTATGTTTTGTGTCAGAAAAGATTATAGTTTACTCCTTATATTCCACATATATATTAGGTTGCTACATTTATTATAAATAGGGTAGGCCTACTGTACTGATAGATTGGTTTAAATATTGAAATAAAACAAGTGAAATCGATAAGAGATTTATATACGGGCAGGCAAATAGACGACAAAAATGTGATTGTAAACTTATTTAATAAGTGATTGGGTTTTGAAAATGTATGCTTGAATGCATAAAGCCTATAGTAAGGGTTTTCTGTCGAGACAGTGACTCATTAAGTTAATTAGGCTACAGCCCATAAAAAGTGAAATAATGAAAGAAGATACATTTGTATATGAAATATTGCCTGGTATTATGCATCACTCATTTGAATTTACAAGGAATCGTGGTGAATTTTGAGGGGATACTAGTCATTGTGGAATTAATGCAATGAAATGATTGATAGAGAAGCAAAACATAGCTTGGGGGGAAAAGGAGATTTGTAATAAATTGAAATAAATAGTATGATTAAACAAAAGTATTATGTTAAATGGCAACAAAGATGGGATGACTTTGAATCTTCCCTGGAAAATATTCAAAATAATGTAACTCAGTCGTATTAGACCTACCATTGTAATTTGAATAATATTACAATTTTAATCTATATTGCATCGTTTACGTATGGGAAATATTGGTATGTGTATATCGTGGGCATATAGAAAGATACATAATGTATTTTTTTTTTTTAAAGGAGCAGTGAGTTGAAACTAAAAAGAGAAAAAAAGGAATAAAACCAAAAACAGATTGGCTCAAAATGAATGAAGAACGGCAATAAACACAAAACAACGGCAACAACAACAACGAAAACATGTCTCTCCAATTTATGTTAAGTATTGACTTTTATAACATCTAATAAATAGAGGTTGTATATGATCGAACTTCGAATATCTTCAGAAGTGTTTTATAATCTCTATGATCGATCCCTGATCGATATTCCGATGATTTAAAACAAACCATAATTAAAGGTAATATTATGAACCATAACTCACAAAGCATGCCCTTTGAAATAGTAAAGTGATGCATGAACGCATGGTACAATTAAATAAATTAATGAAAACAGCAGAAAAGTTCTTTCTTTACATGGGGAACAAAATCTTGTTAAAAACAAGGGGAACTCTCCCGGGATAAACTAGGGGCGAGTAATAGTTATAACATCGGGTCAATAGCGGGAATCCGAGTGATTCTCTCCGGGCAACGCCGGCGCGCATACCTTACGTTACCGTGTAAGCATCATAACAAATGGCGAATTATCATTGCTTGAGCTCCCTTGAGCTGTGATTCAATACGCTGGATAACTTAAATTAATTATGCTAGTATTCAATCACTAAGACTATTTACTTCACATATATGATCATATTTCATTACTGGGGGGGATAAAGGGATATAAAAATGCCATGGTGAGCAACAACTCCGAAGCAAGTATAATGCACTAGTACCACGTTAGTGCATATCCGCTGTTACGGGTTGATGGTCCCAACATGGCGCGCGCCCGCAGCCCGCGGCCTCAATTACTGAGCCATGACCGCCCGTCCATTAGTAGAGGTCAGTGCTAGCGACCCTCATTCCGTATTATGAGTAGCGATCCTGCTCTCATAGTATGACTAGCGACCCTCATTCCGTATTATGAGTAGCGATCCCCTTCTCGTATTATGACTAGCGACCCATCTGTTCGTATTATGAATAGCGGTCCTCAATCCGTATTATGAGTAGCGGTCCCCTTCTCGTATTATGACTAGCGACCCCCATTTCGTATTATGAGTATCGGTCCTACTCTTGTATTATGACTAGCGACCCTCTTCGCGTATTATGAATAGCGGTCCTCATTCCGTATTATGAGTAGCGGTCTCCTTCTCGTATTATGACTAGCGGTAATCATTCCGTATTATGAGTAGCGGTCCTCTTCTCGTATT
Source organism: Echinarachnius parma (assembly GCA_037951105.1). Classification (NCBI taxonomy): domain Eukaryota; kingdom Metazoa; phylum Echinodermata; class Echinoidea; order Clypeasteroida; family Echinarachniidae; genus Echinarachnius; species Echinarachnius parma. The sequence continues at coordinate 56,029 of JBAMJV010007376.1, read as the reverse complement.
ATGACTAGCGACCCACTTCTCGTATTATGAATATATAGCAACCCTCATTCCATATTATGACTAGCGACCCTCTTCTCGTATTATGACCAGCGACCCCCATTTCGTATTATGAGTAGCGGTACTACTCTCGTATTATGACTAGCGACCCTCTTCTCGTATTATGAATATATAGCGACCCTCATTCCATATTATGACTAGCGACCCTTTTCTCGTATTATGACTAGCGACCCCCGTTTTGTATTATGAATAGCGGTCCTCATTCCGTATTATGAGTAGCGGTCCCCTTCTCGTATTATGTCTAGCGACCCCCATTTCGTATTATGAGTAGCGGCCCTACTCTCGTAATATGACTAGCGACCCTCTTCTCGTATTATGATTATATAGCGACCCTCATTCCATATTATGACTAGCGACCCTCTTCTCGTATTATGACTAGCGACCCCCATTTCGTATTATGAGTAGCGGTCCTACTTTCGTATTATGACTAGCGACCCTCTTCTCGTATTATGAATATATAGCGACCCTCATTCCATATTATGACTAGCGACCCTCTTCTCGTATTATGACTAGCGACCCCCATTTCGTATAATGAGTAGCGGTCTTACTCTCGTATTATGACTAGCGACCCTTTTCTCGTATTATGAATAGCGATCCTCATTCCGTATTATGAGTAGCGGTCCCCTTCTTGTAGTATGACTAGCGGTCCTCATTCCGTATTATGAATAGCGGTCCTCATTCCGTATTATGAGTAGCGGTCCCCTTCTCGTATTATGACTAGCGACCCTCATTCCGTATTATGAGTAGCGGTCCCCTTCTCGTATTATGACTAGCGGTCCTCATTCCGTATTATGAGTAGCGGTCCTCTTCTCGTATTATGAGTAGCGATCCTCTTCTCGTATTATGACTAGCGACCCTCATTCAATATTATGTATAGCGACTCTCTTTTCGTATTATGAATAGCGGTCCTTATGAGTATTGACCCCCAATATAAATTATGAGTAGCGCCCCTTCTTCATGTTCATGAATAGCGACCCCGATTTTGTATTATGAATAGCGGTCCTTATGAGTAATGAACCTCAATGCGAATTATGAATAGCGACCCTCATCTCACATTATGAATAACGGTCCTTATGAATAACGGTCCTTATGCCTTTATGAATAGCGACCCCCTTTTCGTATTATGAATAGCGTTCCTTCACGTATAGGAAGTTACACGTTATGAATAGCGGTCCTTATGACTAGCGACCCTCATTCCTTATTATGAGTAGCGATCCCCTTCTCGTATTATGACTAGCGACCCATCTGTTCGTATTATGAATAGCGGTCCTCAATCCGTATTATGAGTAGCGGTCCCCTTCTCGTATTATGACTAGCGACCCCCATTTTGTATTATGAGTATCGGTCCTACTCTCGTATTATGACTAGCGACCCTCTTCGCGTATTATGAATAGCGGTCCTCATTCCGTATTATGAGTAGCGGTCCCCTTCTCGTATTATGACTAGTCCAGATTCAGGACGTGATTTGTGAACACACACCACCTACATGCACACCACACTATACGACTCAGAGCTAAACGGGCGCATATTGTTACGTCCGTAATTACCCTTTCCTAGCTCCAAAATAACGTCCTGACGTTTCTGTGGGAATTGGGCGTGGAAAAAATCACCGGTTCGCAGCGCACGTCAATCATTATTCATGAGCATGCAGCATTTTGTATACGATTGCCACACTCATCGCGCTACGTCATAATGCCCGCAGCCAATCACGTTTGGCTAGTTGCCAGCTAATTAACATTATGCTTACGTTTCGCGGAGGAAAAGATACATAATCGACCGAACCTTCTGCAGGTTCCAATATTACATACGGCAGCTATCAGCAAGTGAACGATAACGGCAGCTTTTGGCTGAGCTGAGCTAGCTATGTGTAGGAGGTTCGGGCAGCGAACTATATTATGACTAGCGGTAATCATTCCGTATTATGAGTAGCGGTCCTCTTCTCGTATTATGACTAGCGACCCACTTCTCGTATTATGAATATATAGCGACCCTCATTCCATATTATGACTACCGACCCTCTTCTCGTATTATGACTAGCGACCCCCATTTCGTATTATGAGTAGCGGTCCTACTCTCGTATTATGACTAGCGACCCTCTTCTCGTATTATGAATATATAGCGACCCTCATTCCATATTATGACTAGCGACCCTCTTCTCGTATTATGACTAGCGACCCCCATTTTGTATTATGAATAGCGGTCCTCATTCCGTATTATGAGTAGCGGTCCCCTTCTCGTATTATGTCTAGCGACCCCCATTTCGTATTATGAGTAGCGGCCCTACTCTCGTATTATGACTAGTGACCCTCTTCTCGTATTATGAATATATGGGCAACTCCAGCGTCACGGACATTACAAATCAGAGAATTTTCATGACTTTCCAATGCCACTACTAATTCATACCTGTAACTAATGTCTAACTTTTATTTTGATTACAAATCAATAGCCTGGTTAAGTATTCAAAAAAAGTTTCAGAACATTTATCCAATTCGTTACTGAGTAATTCTGCAAAATGTGCGCCGTCACGGACATTACATGTTTTGGACATGACTTTTTGCATCCATAATACATCTTTGCAAAAGTCTGTGAGTTCTTAGACCTCACAAAGGTGATTTAGGTACTAAATTATAGACAAGGCAATGATGAATTGAATCCAACTTTTGTCCACTTTCTCTATACTCGGAAATAACCCGCAAAAAATGCTCCATTGTGCATGAAACTTTTTTAATTGTACATTTGATATGTAATCAAACAGTTTTGAGGAAAACAATTTCAGTTTTGTTTTTAATTAGCAAAAAAAATTTTTTTTAAATAGCAATAATTTTTTCCAAAATTATTGTAAAATTTGAAATTTTTCAAAAGAATGTGCAGTAACCCAAATGTTCAACTATTTTAAACAATATTATACATTTTTGATGAGGTACAATGCTGTTTTGTGCAAAAAAAATGTAAAATATAAAAAAAGTTGTGAACATCATGTGCATAACACGTGGAAAATCATGGACTAAGAGTATACTTTTTGCAATTTGATCATACTATATGAGATTTAACCATCTATTTCTCCTCCCAGTACGTTATAGTCAAGTCTTTATTGATTATTGAGACATGCATGTTCAAATTGAGCAAGGAATTTAGTTTTATAAATAGTTCAGAGTACTGACTCAAAGTTCACTATCTGATTAACGATACAATTTTTTAAAACTTGTACCAGGAAGGTAGTAGTCTTACCCACACATGAATGTGAAGTTATTAGTATTGTAAAGAATTTGAAAAGTTCGTTTTCTTCTGGTCTTGATGATTTAAATTCATGTTTTCTTAAAGATGTGATATTATGTATATCGCGACCATTAACTCATATATTTAATCTTTCATTAAGTACTGGAATTGTTCCCGACTGTTTTAAATCAGCAAAGGTTATCCCTGTATAGAAGAAAAATAACCCAAATCTTTCTGAACTACAAGCTCAGAAAGAATACCAACAGTCCTTTCCAGGACTACCCAACAGTCCTTTATAGGATGTGATATTATGTATATCGCGACCATTAACCCTTTTACCACGGCAATAGATATACTGCTTCAATAGCTATATACGAGATTATTTTACGGACCGGTCGAGTTACCCCACTGGGCGCGCACAAAAGAACCGATCGATATCTGGTTGACCATGGCATTGTATTCGCTTCTATTCAACCTAGTGTGAGTTCGCTGGTCAAGTAGTTCACACAATAGAGGCGATTGATATGCATAGTATAGGGTCAGCGAAGTGAAATTCTATGCGAAAACTATGATTCTGGCTTGTATGTGTTTGTATACGAATATCCTGAAATTAGACTTGTGTATTACCATGATACAATTGTAATAAAACAATAATCACCCAACTAGAGTCGGGGAAACTTGATATACATGTAGCCAAGGGTTCAATCTTTGTATTCAGCCAAATTATATTGTACTTACAAGATGCATACATGTATGTTTATGCAATAAATATAGCCCTTGCTCGGAACCGAGAAATCTCGGTTCCCGTATATGAGTACACGCAACGGGGACCGAGAATTCTCGGTCCCCGTAGTGATCGGGTTAACTCATATATTTAATATTTCATTAAGTACTGGAATTGTTCCCGACTCTTTTAAATCAGCAAAGGTTATCCCTGTATAGAAGAGAAATTACCCAAATCTTTCTGAACTACAAGCTCAGAAAGAATACCAACAGTCCTTTCCAGGACTACCCAACAGTCCTTTATAGGATGTGATATTATGTATATCGCGACCATTAACCCTTTTACCACGGCAATAGATATACTGCTTCAATAGCTATATACGAGATTATTTTACGGACCGGTCGAGTTACCCCACTGGGCGCGCACAAAAGAACCGATCGATATCTGGTTGACCATGGCATTGTATTCGCTTCTATTCAACCTAGTGTGAGTTCGCTGGTCAAGTAGTTCACACAATAGAGGCGATCGATATGCATAGTATAGGGTCAGCGAAGTGAAATTCTATGCGAAAACTATGATTCTGGCTTGTATGTGTTTGTATACGAATATCCTGAAATTAGACTTGTGTATTACCATGATACAATTGTAATAAAACAATAATCACCCAACTAGAGTCGGGGAAACTTGATATACATGTAGCCAAGGGTTCAATCTTTGTATTCAGCCAAATTATATTGTACTTACAAGATGCATACATGTATGTTTATGCAATAAATATAGCCCTTGCTCGGAACCGAGAAATCTCGGTTCCCGTATATGAGTACACGCAACGGGGACCGAGAATTCTCGGTCCCCGTAGTGATCGGGTTAACTCATATATTTAATCTTTCATTAAGTACTGGAATTGTTCCCGACTCTTTTAAATCAGCAAAGGTTATCCCTGTATAGAAGAGAAATTACCCAAATCTTTCTGAACTACAAGCTCAGAAAGAATACCAACAGTCCTTTCCAGGACTACCCAACAGTCCTTTCTAGGACTACCACAGTCCTTTTTAGGACTATCCTAGAAAGAATACCAACAGTCCTTCTCAGGACTAACCAATCCTCTCCTTATACATGGTGCAACCGCAAACCACACGTATTAATACCCAAATCAAGTTGAAAATTATCGCCCTATATCTCTTTTGTCGCCTATATCAAAAATCCTTGAAAATCGTTTATAATAGATTAATGCAACATATAAATGCAAATAATATACTTACTCAAAACCAATTTGGGTTTAGACCACAATATTCCACAGAAATTCTTTCATACGCCGTTGAACAAATAATATCTGCTTTGGACAAAAAAGAAAATACTATAGGCATTTACCTCGATCTAAGTAAACCATTTGATTCTTTGTATCATCACATTCTCTTATACTAATTGCAGTTTTATGAAATTAGAGGAGCACCATATCTTTCCAGAAGAAAACAACGTACTTATCTTAATAATGTATATTCCGAATCTCTATATTTCAACTGTGGTGTCCCGCAAGGGAGTATACTCGGCCCCCTACTGTTTCTTCTTTATGATATTGCTAAGACCTCATAATTTTTGCATTTTATGTTGTATGCTGACGATACAAATATTTGTGTTTCTCATAATGATATAATGACACTTGGTAATTATGTTAATCGTGAATTACACGAGTTTTCAAACTGGTTTAAAGCGAATAAATTGTTAGTTAATCTTGATAAGAGTAGATTTATGATATTTTCTTTGAAAAATGGCCGTCCCCCTGACTTCTATATTCAAGTTAAAACATTTTAATTACTCAATTTTAATTAAACACAGTTTGTAATAATGTACTTTGTATAAATGGAATACGATAAATTTAATTTGTGTTAGGAATATAACATGAATTAAGACTTGTTTTATTACTCAATCTTTATACCCTGTATTGCTTCCCTTTTGATATTACATTTTATTGTTAGATCTACTCGCTATTGGGTATGATAAACTTAATTTATGTTAGGAATATGATATAAAATAGATAGTGGGATTTAATATCCTTTAATTAAATAATTTCCATGCTCTTATTTTTGCATTTTTGTGATGCTTATTATTGTAATTTTTCAAAAGATATACATGTACTGTATTAATTTACACTTTGTTAGATTCAATATTTAGATAGTATTATATATTTAAAAGTAAGTAACGAATTAGTAAATTGGTTCTTTGTTATTGTTATATTAAAATTAAAATTAAATGAGAATATGCATATTATAATAATCACATTTTTAAAGTGAAATTGTTAGGGGTTTTGAATGATGATAAGCTATCATGGACAAATCATATTGATTATGTTTGTAGTAAAGTTAGTATGTCAGTAGGTATTATGAAAAAACTTCGTCCCTTTCTTCCTGTGAATATATTGTTTACTCTCTACAACGCCCTTGTGTTACCTTATTTGGATTATTGTAATCTTGTTTGGGGAAGGGCGAGCTCTTGTTATATAAAACGTCTTTTTATTTTACAAAAAAAGAGCGATTAGATTGTGTTGTAACGCACCTTACCGTGAACACACAAGTCCCCTCTTTATACAACTAAATACGTTACCATTGCGCGATTTAATACAACTGAAAACAGGAATGTTTGTTTTTCGTTTTAAACGTAAGCTTCTCCCGACCATATTCAATTATTTCTTTATTGAAAAAAAATCAAGTTCATGATGTAAATATAAGACGTAAACATAAATTATACTTGCCATTATTACGTTTAACTTTAACTCAAGCAAATTCAATTCGATATCATGCATCAGTTCTTTGGAATTATTTAGACTCGTCAATACAACAATTACCTTCCGTAAATTGCTTCAAGAAAGCATTGAAAATAGTTTTAATGAATTCATTGTGAAATTATACTTTACTATCCATTGTATACAAATTACTTCACACCAATAAACTAGTGTGTGTGTGTATTTGTTTATATTTTTTTGAATGTTTAATTAAATTGTTTTCTTTGTAATTGATAAATTTTGCATAATCTTTTAAGTTGTATTTTATTGTATGGGGCGCTTTTTATACAAGCTTATAGCTTTCTAAAGTGATCCCCAGTACACATTTTACACTGTATTATGTCTTGTATTTTAAATTGTGAATACACTGAAATTGAATTGAATTGGATGAGCGATGGTATGGGGCTAGTCTGCATCCGTTTGGTTTTGCATCTCAATTGAGGAATCTTTTGAGTTTTTCTTAGTACTCTCGTACTACGTTGTTGTTGTTTTGGGAGGAAATTTTGAAACTGATTTGTGGAGGAAAGAGTAATTTAAAAAAACCTAAGGGGAAGATCTTTTCTTCGTTGTTCCAGTGTGTCCAAGTTGGTGAGGGCAAGGGTCGCATTGTAATTAGTAAAGTAATTTTGGTAAATAATGCGGAGAGCACGTCTTTGAATTCTCTCCAAGCGTATATTCTGATCTTGAGTCAGGTCACTGTTCCAAACTGGTGCCGCATACCGTACTCAAGCATTGGCCGGACATATCCTATGAATATTGTAATAAGATCATCATGTGGTAGGCCAAAACTTTTCAGTGTACGAAGCATGTACATTTTCCCATTTGCACGTTTCTCCAAGGAAGAGACATGTGACTCCCATTTCAAATCATTTTGTATGTGCACACCTGAAATCTTTGTTTGACAAACAGTATCGAGAGGCTGGTCACGTATGTGTATCACTGGATATTCTTCTCGAGTGCGTGAAAAAGAAATGTCGATTTTCACACACTTTTGGGTGTTGAGTTGCATGTTGTTATCCTCGGACCAAGATGACAGGTTGTCTACTGCTGTTTGCATTTGCGAAGGTTCATGGTTTTGTCTACATTCTACAAGGGTGAGGTCATCCACGTACTTATATGAATGGAGTTGGTTGTGTGGTTGTGCGTCGTTGATCATTACAAGGAATATGATTGGACCGAGATGTGTTCCTTGTGGTACTCCGGCTTGGACTTCCGACCACTCCGACAGGGTGTAGCGATAGCGAACGCATTGTTGTCGCACGGATAGGAAATCGCAGATCCATGGGATGACGGCAGGAGAAACACCTAGGTCAGTCAACTTTGATATTGCTATCGAATGGTCTATTCGGTCGAATGCTTTTTTGAAATCTGTTTTCTGGCTTCTCGCCATTTTGATATATAGGATGGAGTATATTTATGAGGCAGTGTGATGACGAGAGGGATTTCCTGTTTCCGAATTGGTTAGGATCCAACTTAGGCGCTATGTCATGTAGTACCCATTCGACAACGAAGCTTTCCGCGACTTTCGCGAAGTGGTCGGTTAATGATTTCGGTCGAAGCTTGTCTATGGCTGCAGGACTTGTTTTAAGGATGAGGACCACGATCGCTCGTTTCCGCTCTTTTGGGATCTTTCCTTGTTGAGTGGAGGCGTTGATAGTACCAGCTAAAGGTGTTGCTAACTCGACAGAAAAAAAAGCCGAATGATGCGAGCGCTAATACCATCCGGTCCTCCAGATGACATCTTAAAACAATTATCGGTTATGAATTTATGAGCAGTTGTTAAGAAGGGTAGTTACTTTTTGTGTTCGGTTTATATTGGCCACAATAATTGATCAATATTGTTGATTGAGTATTTAAAAAGAACTTGTGTGATAAAATCCGAACCTAAGCATCGTTACATGCAGAAATATGGGAAAAATCCAATGGCCGCATACCGGAAACCATGTGCGTTCCACGTGGACTTTTGCACGTAGCGTATGCGCGATTCCGCGTTGGCGATCAATTGATAGTCGTGTAGACGGTCCATTGGGTCGTGTACAAGACCTGGAAAAGTTCTTTAGTCCAATGTTTTTTTATTGATACATATTCTAGAAGTGTTAAGGAAAATGTTCAGCTTTGTTGCCACCTTGGCAACATTGGGCAACTTTTTTTATAAGCATTTTAAAGTTAATTAGCGAATTTGCATATTTGTGAAATAAGGTCAGGGGTCATTGTCTATCTAGGAATAGTACAATATTGATAAAAACAAGTTTTCTAATATATTTTGGGGCAAGGATTCCATTTCCGGTGCTCGTTTGTAAGTGCCATATGGGAAACACCTTGAAATCCAAGATGGCTTCCCCTTATTTGCATATTAATGAATATTATTTATTTTCAGTGGCTACAGCCGTTAATAAGTAATAATTCCAGATTATTATTTGTCAGTTATGTTCTCAGTATGTATTTAAGATATCAAAGATTAGTTGCCATCATGGCAACCTCTAGGAATGCATATTATTTGCATAATTAGGTATTTTACCTAATTTGCATATTCTCCCAAATTGAGTATATTGGGACCCCGGAAAGTAAAAATGACAAGTGATACCACTTTTCCAAGGTTTTGGGGGGCAACAGATCCATTTTTTATACTTATTTCCCTGTATCACCATGGCAACCATCTCAAATCCAAGATGGCTGCTCCCCAAATTACACATGTTATGATACACAACTATATTCTTTCGGTTATATTAGATCAATATTATAATGTTTGGACTTTTAATTATTGGAAATAGGAACTAGAATACTTGAATCACAATGTAGTTGATTGCTTACAGTCAAAAATGCATACTTTTTATAAAATAAATGCCATTAAAGTGGCAAATAGCATTATTTGCTTTAAAATGACAAAGGCGGCCATCTTGGATTTATGTGGGTTGCCAAGGTGATACGTCAAATTAAGTATCATTAATGGATTGTTTGCCCCCTAAAACCTTGGAAAAGTGATATTATTTGTCATTTTTACTTTCCGGGTTCCCAATATACTCGATTTTGGGGAATATGCAAATTAGGTAAAATTACCTAATTATGCTAATTGTATACATTGCTAGAGTTTGCGGAGGTGGCAACCAAGCTTAACTATCTTTTTCACACATGTAGAACTTGATTGAGGAAAATAATATGTAATTATGGCTAATTAGAAGCTGTAGCCACTGAAAATCAATAATATTCATAAATATGCAAATTAGGGACAGCCATCTTGCATTTCAGGGTGTTGCCCATATGGCACTTACAAACGAGCAGTGGAAATGGAATCCTTGCCCCCAAATACCTTAGAATGCTTAGTTTTTATCAATATTGTAATATTCCTAGATAGAAAATGACCCCTGACCTTATTTCACAAATATGCAAATTAGCTAATTAACTTTATAATGCTTATAAACAAAGTTGCCCAATGTTACCAAGGTGGCAACAAAGCTGAAATTTCTTCTTAACCTTTCTAGAATATGAATCAATAAAAAAACGTTGGACTAAAGAACGTGTACAGGTCCTAGAAAAATCTACACGACTATGACTGTTAATCAGTTTTTTAATTTTGCAAATATATCCATTCATGCCACTGTAGTAGGCGGTGTCCCGGCCAAATTTTTGTAATCCCATTTTAGTAAAATTATATTATTTCACACGGTTGGTAATAGAATTGTACATTTCATTTTGTGAGTGTGGGGCGTTTCCCATTACTGGCATTTGCCTTTAAGATGAGTCGCGGCCCCTACCCCCGCCCCCCCCCTCCCCCCCCCCCCCTCCCCGCCCCTCACTCCCTGCTAACACAATTAAAACAAAACATGATACATGTTTACCTCTCACCGCCCCTCGGCGGAAATAGAGTCGCTTAAATTCGTACCCTCTAGACTTAGGCGTACCCGGGGGGGGCGGGGGGGGGGGGGGGGGGGCGGAGGTTGTGTTCAAACACCCTCCTTTGACAAAACAATATGACTGGTTTGAGGTTCAAAGGGGGGGGGGGGGGGGGTGTTAACAAAACCTATTTATCAGTTTTAACCCCGCTCCTTAGACACCCGTTTTGAAGTTGGCTGAGACATACCCGCTACTAAGACCCCCGTTTGGAGGCACACCCCCCGCTCCTAAAACCCCGCTCCTTAGACATACGTTTCGAATTTGGCTGAGGGACACACCCCCCCCCCCCCCACATATAATTCGAGTCCCCCCACTCACCCCCCCCCCCCCCCCCCACCCGCGGGAAAGAAATGCAACAATATATAATATAGTTTGGTATATCTAAAGCGAGGAGTATCATTATTTTCAACTCTTAAAGGTGAATGACAGTAACTTGAGGCAGTAAATTGCTAGTCAATGCTTGGCGGCTTAAAAAGGCAATGAGCATTGTGCAGGCCAATCTTTTCTTTGTCAAGATTGAATGCCTCTACGTCCTCCGCAAAACGTATACTCTTCGATACCGACGGTCGGGGAGTCGCCAAATTCTCGAGGGGAGGCGCACTCGATAGCTGAGACCCTAAATCCCAGGTTGGAAGCTTACCGTATTAGAATAATTATAATAATAATAATAATAATAATAATAATAATAATAATAATAATAATAATAATAATCATAATCATATAATAATAATAATAATAATACTGCTACTACTACTACTACTACTACTACTACTACTACTACTACTACTACTACTACTACTACTCCTACTACTTCTACTACTACTACTACTACTACTACTACTACTACTTCTACTACTACTACTACTACTACTACTACTACTACTACTACTACTACTACTACTAATATTACTACGACTACTACTACTAGGAAAATATTCATATTATTTTAATGGGATCTCGTCCTTCATATGCTATGTACAGCAATGCTTAGTCACACAATTGTTATGTTCTGCTTCCGATACATATAGGTTAAGTTGCAATGATTACACATAGACACATATTTCATGAAGTTCTATGTTCACTTTATTTTGATGGCATTATAAGTAGAGCAAAACAAAAGAAGAATCTGATCCGAGTGCAACTCGCCAGAACTCGTAAACTGAATACTCAAGAATCATGATATAGAATATGATCGTCGTTACTCTACAACACATACGATATAACCAGGGGCAAGAAGGGGCGTGAAGAGGGGTGAGCAAAAAGGCATGTAATAGGGTGTGTGGCTACTGCTCAGCAAACAACCATAATATAATAAGGGATATAAAGTAAGTCTTAGAATAAAATAGAAGTGTTTACTAAGAAAAATTAACCTTCGCTGGCTGGATTCGCTGCAGCCAGACTGTCAAGACTTTGACAATAGCGTGTGCTATTCATCAAGTTATTGTGTTTTGCCACTAAACTATTCAATGACCAAGTACTACAGGGAAGGGGGTAGTTAATTTAGTCAGAGATAAGGTCAGTGTCCAGCATTGTGACTGGAACGTCTGCCTAACTGTGGGACTTATATTTTGGACCTAACACTTGCCCCCACAATAAAGAAACTACTAAATGTTCCAGAAAGCATGAACAATTAATCACAGGGAAATGCAATGGGACATGCAAACAACAATCAATCAAACTTAGCGAAACTTACAGTGAACAATACAAGCTTCATACAGGGAAAACAACACTACTTATATCCCCATACAATGTTAAACACAATTTAAACAAAACAGACTAATGACCCAGTTCGCCCTAACTATACTTGACAAAAAAAAATGACCAATACACGAATAAACACCCAACAACTGATTTCATCTGAAATCCACCTTGCCAAACCACTCACTTAAATCATACTAATAAACAAAGGTAATTGACCCCATTCAGCACTCATGAAGAAGGGCTAACAACTTCCCCAAATCACAAGGAACCATCATTAATGTGCAAATAATCCTTTTCCATCCATACTCCTAATTCATCAAAACAATCCCAAACAGTGGGGAAACAACTTCCAGACCACCATCAATTATCACATCCATCTTATTTTGGCTCCACCCCAAGGGCATGTTCTACTGAAATTGCAAGTGGAAGAGAGGCCAAGACTGTGTATCAGAAGTCACCAAGTTAACATTTTAGTCCCGCCCACAAGGTTAGTGGGTGGAACTAAAATGTAACTAGTAGCCAATGAGCCTACACTTTGCATTATATAGACATGTACATACATTGGTCTATGGTGGTGTGTATATACACACAACGTATGTCTGGCCTATCCCAATTGTGGGGCGAGCAACATGTCCTAGCAACATGAAACTATCCTCTGTGGCCATTTGTCCTCTGAATACCAATTAACAAGCTATCATAAAAAATCAGACCAGACACGAAACTGAATCATGTGTTCACTATGTCATAACAAATAAAGAAAACACTACAAACAACATAATCATTAGGTGAATAAAAGCAATACGATAAATAGAGAGAGAGACATACCCACAGAGAGACAGACATAAAACAAGAATATTAAGAGTTTACGACTAGCCAGAAAAATACTGAACGAACTGAAAGCGAAACTAAAATGGAAGAGCAACAGAGAAGAATCAAACCAAAACATCTCCCAAATACATACATCAGTTATCTATCTATCTATGTATCTATCTATCTAGCCTATGTCTCTCCACTGCATAAGATAGGCCTCTTCATCACCATTCCATCTTCTTCTGTCTTGTGCTTGTCGCATCCATGTAACAACCCCAAATTTGTTGATGTCATCCATCCAACGTCTACTCTGTCTGCCTCTACGTCTGGTTTGTGTTGTTGGTGTCCAACGAGTTATAGTATGTGTCCATCTGTTATATTTACGTCTTGCAAGGACGTGGCTAGCTGCCCATCTCAATTTCTTTATGTTCATTTCCAGTATGATATCCCTGGCATTTTTTTCTCAAGTCCCCATTTCTGACCTTGTCTCTTCTCGTAACTCCTACCATAAGATTCTCCATTGCTCTTTCTGTGACTCTATGCTTCTTTTCCAATTTCTTAGTTGTTGCCCAAGTCTCTGCGCCGTAGGATAGTGCCGGAATTATGCATTGATTTAAGATTTGTCTTTCGAGACAGATTGGAAGATTTTCATCTCTGAGTATGATGTTTCCCCAATTTCACCCAAGGCAGCTGTATTCTTCGTCGCACTTCCCCTGCCGTTTCACTTTCAAGGGTGATGTTTTTACCAAGGTATATGTAACTATCCATCAGTTATTAATAGCAATTAATAACATTATCGTTCAGCAAAATACCAACAAAACCATTATTAGTAAAGATGACAAACATAAAATTACTGTTCATGAGTGTGTACTAGCGCACATTTATACCGATAAAACCAACATTATGGGCTTTTCGCAAGCGCAACGCGGCCCTAGAAAGTAGCGTGTCGTGTGCAAAATCGCCAATTTCTTGTAGTAACAGCGGTCCCTCCGTTGTTGAACTGTTATCACCGACGGTCTTTGGTCAATTCTGCGTCCGTGCTATGAGACCGCTCGATCACGCAAACAGCCAATCAGCGGCGCTCGCTGCTCGTAGCGAGGTCAAATTGTTCATCATCAGCGCTCGCTGTAGTGTAGTGTAGTGTGCTGCCCAGCTGTTCAACGATCCGAGTCTACGGCCGCGTTGACCAAATAAGCGAAACGGCTTGTATACCAGAGTTATTTTAGCGCGGCCGACATACCAATAGATCGTACCTGCGTCGGTGAAAGCCGCGTACGTCGCTGGACGAAAAGCCTCTATTATCCCTGAAACAGAGGGATTGAGTAAAGTATAGGAGAGACGGGCAATGGATCAGAGCGGGGTGAGAGAAAAAAAGGGAGGTGGGTACAGAAATGTAGGGAAGGAGTGTGAGAGAGAGAGGGGGGGGGGGGGGGGGGGGAGTCAGCAAGACAAACAATCCACATAACTGCCATAAAACTGTGGCAGCGATATCAGAAGCACTACTGCATGACAACACAAGGCCACAAATTTGACCTCAACCTTACATGGAACACATACAAAAAAATGAGCACGTGTGCTCAACGTGAGTGAGTATGACATACCACACATGTTGGCAACTTCAAAACCAAAGTGACTCTTATTGTTTGTTTGTTTGTTTTATTTCTGCATTTTTTTCAAAACAATACATAATCATAATTGTACAAAACGTGTTTCGAGTATTTACAATAGAATTACAAGTGATAATTATACATAAAGAATAGTACAACAAATAATTATCATTTTGAAGTAATACATCAAGCACATAAATGCAGGAGACCGCCATCATGAGATGTAAGCTTGAAATCGATGGCGGCCTCTTATGAACCAGTATCAGAGTAAAGTAGGTAAATTCCAGCAATAACAAGACGTACAAATATAGTAAACATTTAAAATACTCCCCAAAGTAGCACTTTATATAAAGGAAAAAGAAATCAACATTCAATGTTGATTTCTGAATGGCTGACAAGAATACATTTGGCGGAACGGAGAATAGAGAGAAAGGCAGAATCATGAATGGAGTAGAGGACGATGAGACAGAGGGAGCGAAAGCTGACCTGCAGACCAGGATCAAGGCTGCCCTGACATCGCAACCAGTCATCGACGCCATCGTGAAGGCAGTGTACGATGAAATTGCCGCAAAGATATCGAACGACGTCTACAAGGTTCTCGAATTTGACATTGAAAAGAAAACCGAAAACATCACCACTCTGGAGCATGAGATTTCCTCGCTCAAAAAGGAAAACAGAGCCTGTCAAGAAGTGAAGGAAGAACAAGAGCAATACAGTAGGAGAAACTGTCTCCGGTTCCACGGCATCGAAGAGGAGGGTGAGGAGGACACCGACAACGTCATCTTCAAGTTGGCGAAGGAGAAACTCGGCGTCGACTTGCGGCCAGATGATCTGGACAGGTCACACCGCATCCCGGTCCGCAGTCATCAACGAGCTGGTGTACGCCGACCACCCGCCAAGTCGATCATAGTCAAGTTCGTCAGGTACAACGTACGGAGGCAGGTTTACGATGCAAGGTCAAGACTCAAAGGTACGAACGTCTTTGTCCATGAGGACCTAACTCGTGAGAGGAGTGCTCTCCTTTCCAAGGCAAGAGAACATGACAATGTACTGAGAACATGGACATATGACGGGCGAATCACCGGCCTTACCAAGGACAATAGGAAAATCAGAATCTCAAAAACAGCTGATTTAGAACGAATTTAAACCAAACAAACATGATTGTTTCAATCTTAAAGCTTTAATTGAACTATGAGACTCATCTATCCTTGTATAGCGTATACAAAAATTGTTAAATCAAATAAAAATGCTGTAGTATTACTTATGTGGATTGATGAAGGCATTTTTCACTTGAAATGTTTACACAATATTGAAGATATGATACATATACAATTACTAGGCACAATGAATATCATGAAATGGTTATGGCTAATATGATAAATACAATTGATAGTGAGGTTAATATACTTGATGATGTAGAATGCCAGTATTATGTACCACATGAATTTAAATTAATTAATTAATATTGATACATTTAGCGTGTTACACTTGAACGCACGGAGTCTGAATCGCAATTTTGACTCTGTTAAGGATCTTTTATTATCCTTGGACTATCCATTCACAGTCATTGGCATTACCGAATCCTGGCTAACCACCCACTCCCCCCTTTTTTCGACTTAGATGGCTATCAAACCATTCGAGTCGACCGAGAAAGGGGGAGAGGCGGGGGTGTGGTTCTTTATATTAGAACAGGCTTAACGTTTACAATAATGGAAGAGGTTATGCCTATCTCCGAAGATGTTGAGAGTCTTTTTGTTGAAATTTGTGATAGGACAGATAAAAAGATTAATATTGGATTGATATACCGATCACCACACACATATGTTCCTTTGTTTATTGATAATTTAGATAAATGCCTTCATATTTTGTCAAGAAGGGGAAAACAGACATACGTTATGGGGGATTAAATGAACATGAATTAAATGATAATTGCTTATTAACTACTTTTAACTCTTATGCATTATATTCTTTGATAAATAAGCCTACAAGAATAAGTCCTTCATCGGCGACATTAATCGACAATATATTTACTAATGTATATACTAAAGTGAAATCAGGGGTTTTATAGTCGGACATTTCTGATCATTTACCCATTTTTGCTATTGTAGATGTACCAATCCCAATCAAAGTTCAATGTAAACATTGTGAAATTCGGAAGTATACAGATGAAAATGTAAATGCACTCACTCATGACCTTGCAAGAGAAAACTGGTCGATGGTATTAAATGAAAAGGATGATGTAAATAGGGCATATGATAAATTAAATGAGACAATTATGTTTTCGCTTGATATGAATATTCCAATTGAAGAAGTTATAATTAATAGTAAACATGTAAATCGCAAACCTTGGATAACAAAAGGCATATTGCGTTCAATTAATAAAAAAAATAGAATATATAAAAAATGTTTGAAAAACCCTTACTGTGTCAATCATCGGGAAAAATATAAAAAGTATAGAAACATTTTAAACGCATTGTTGAAATCATCCCGCAAAAAGTTTTGGAATGGAAAATTTAGCAAGGTCAAGGGTGACATTGCCGCCACATGGCGTGTAATTAATGACTTACTTGGTAAGCATAAAAATAATATATTTCCACATGAAATGTTTGATGGTAATGAAAAAGCAAGTGACCCACAGAGTATTGTAAATATATTAAATAGATACTTTGTAAATATTGGTCCCAAATTAGCAAACACAATTGATTCAGAAAATGGTTCCTTTGTGAACTTTTTACCTAACAAAGTTGATAATACCATGTTTTTTAAGCCGGTTGATGCAAGTGAAATAATCAAAATAACAAAACAGTTGAAATCCACTAAATCTACCGGTCATGATCATTTGAATTTTGAAAAAGATTATTAATTGCATTGCTGAACCATTATGTCATGTATTTAATTTGTCAATTTGTACTGGTAATTATCCAAATGCATTTAAATTGGCCAAAGTTATACCTACTTTTAAAAAGGATAATCCAAATCAATGTCAGAATTATCGCCCCATATCTATTCCCCCATGCATATCTAAAATACTAGAAAGAATTATTTTTAATCAAATGTATGATTTGTTTGTGAAATATGATGTCCTTTGCCCCAACCAATATGGTTTTCGCAAACACTACTCCACGGATTTAGCAGTCTTAGACTTGTATAATAGAATAACCCAGTCACTCGCTAATAAAGAATATGTTATTGGAATCTTCATGGATTTGTCGAAAGCATTCGACACCTTAGACCACAAAATACTCTTATACAAACTCGAGCGGTATGGTATACGGGGCACTCCATTGGCATGGATTAAGGATTATCTCAACAATAGAAAACAATATGTTCAGTTTGATTCAGTTAAATCCCAGGTACTAAACTTAACATGTGGTGTACCACAAGGATCAATCCTTGGGCCCCTCTTCTTCTTAGTTTATATTAATGATTTGATTTATGCATCTAATGTTGCATCTTATATTTTGTTTGCGGACGATACTAACTTACTTTTCTCGCACAATAATGTTGATGTTTTGATTAGTACTATCAATATTGAATTACATAAAAATTGCAAGTTGGCTAAATGATAATAAGCTATCATTAAATTTGAACGAAACTAACTATGTTATTTTTAGAACCCCAGCCACGAATATCAATGATAGACAATGTAGAATAACGTTATGTAATAAAGAACTTGAGCGGAAAATGTTTGTTAATTTTCTTGGAGTCTATGTTGATGAACTTTTAAATTGGGATAATCATTGTAAACATTTAATACTATCTATCTCGAGATCAATTGGGATTTTGAATAAGTTACGATATGATTTGTGTAGAAAAACACTATTACTTCTGTATAATTCGTTGATATTGTCAAAACTATCATATCGTAATATAATGTGGGGTACAACTTGTAAACGAAATATTGATTCAATTTTTATATTACAAAAAAGGGCAATTCGAATATGCTCAGATTCTGCTTATCTTGCTCATACAAATACTATCTTTAAAAGTTTAAATGTTTTAAAAATAACAGACATTAACGTATCTCAAACAGCCATATTTATGTATAAATTGAAAATAAATCTCATCCCTATGCACTTAAAGACCCTATTTATTCGCAATGATCAAATACACAATTATCAAACTCGTAGTTCATGTAAATATCATTTGTCTAACCCAAAGACATTGCTTGCACAGAAATCCATTAAACATAGAGGTCCAGATGTATGGAATTACCTGCCGAATAGTATTACGCAATGTTCCTCATTAAATGTATTCAAATCCTCACTAAAAAAATATTTAATTATGTGTTACGATTAGGTGCATGTATATATCTTGTATAATCGATGTACTTATTTATTGTGTACTTTTATTTTTGTATATAGTTTCATGAATATATAACACTACAGTAAAAATGTGCCTTAATTTGTATCCACAATAATGGCAGAGGGTGGGCGGGCGGGGTCAGTGGGCGATCGGGGGTGGGGAGCTACGACAAAGATATTAAAATCATTTGTTCGTTAAATTGTACTAGTTATTACAGTTAACAAAGGGATCTGCCTCGACAGGATATCTATATCCTTTGCAGATCCCCCACATCCACTGTAATACTGTCCACACCACATGTATAACTTTTTTTTTTTAATGTATGTAATTTGCTGAAATTTGTATATTCTGTGTTTTTAAAGATGTGAAATAAAATTGAAATTGAAAAATTGTAAATTGAATTAAATTGAATTAAATTGAATTAAAAATAACTAGAGTTACTGTTCAGAATCGTTCATATCTTCTTTGTTTGTCCGGCGTTAACTTCTCGAAAACAGAACGTACCATACAGTCATGAACAGGAAATGTTTAATACATCGGACCACTCTCTAACACTGCATCGTGTTCTCCTTCAATGACGTCGCCTTCGAGTAGCGTCCACGGTGCCGCGCTGTCTTCATTGACGCGCCGATCCACCTCGCACACTCCTATTTCCCTGCTAGCGCTAGCATTCATCATCGTCGGTGCCGCATCATCAAGATCCACGAAGTCGGACGAGGAGGCGCTATATCCCTGTGCACCATCCATCTGATAGCGAGCTCACATACTCCTCCCAGCGTCGTTGCACAAGTCTAACTCAGGACTGCATGGTATCTAGGACCAGGAGTATTGGCATCATGTTACTTTTATCCGCGTTTAATGTTCCATTAAATAATACATACAAGCAATACATCTCGTTATAAATTGAATATTCCGAAGGGTAAACAGGCATCCAAGGGGTATGGTCGATTTTGTTTTGCTTTAATACTAAAGTAAAGTGGCTGAGTGTAGTTGAAAAAAAGCTTAATCAAACTTGTCGTCATCCTTGATATCAGTCCGTTCGTAGAATCATTGTCATTACGTGATACCAAAATAGTGCCACACCAGACCATATAATGCATGATGCTTCTTGCAGCGATCCATCACCACTACGAAGTCGATGTCGACGACTACCACCGAGTGCATGTCGTGTGATGTAGTCCTCTCCCGAAATCCACTGTCACGTTGGTCACTCCCCGCTGCATACTCTACCATTAAGATGGGGAGGGCCTGCATCTCCCTGTGCATTCCAACGAGAGCCCCAGAATCTCTATGCCATGGGTTCCCAATCCTGACATGCATATCAAAATCGTCACCACCCACCAAAATTGTGACATGTTGCCTACATCACAGGCGATCCTCCTCGGCATCAGCAATATCCTCCCCCCCTCACGAGTGGCAAATGTCACTGCAACAACTCACTTAGTCAGTCCATCCCATAGCAAAAAAAAAAACCGACGTTCATCTCCACTTCATCTCAACTTCGGCTTCATTGCCGTCTCCTTTTTTCAACAGTCTATGGTGTCATTATTCGTTGTTGTCAACAGTAGCGTGGCTGACTAACAATTGTCTTTATCCAGCACAACCGTTTTACCGCTGCCACCATTGTTGTATTCTGCTGGAAGGGGTAGTTAATGTGGTCAGAGATAAGGTTTGTGACCAGCATAGTGACTGGAATCTGCCTAACTATGGGATTTTATTTTTGGACACACTATTGTATACACATTTATTTTTTATTTTTCCTGAATGAAACAGTATTGTTTATGTTTTGGCTAGAATATGTGATTGTATCTTATAACATTAATCAATCTTGAAACACACCAACAAAATAAATAAAGGAAATAAAATGATTTTGATACCAACAAAAATGCCATTTGTTTTGCACATGGTCCAGTGGGGAACATTTTAAAATGTCTTTTTTTTTACACTGATATGAATTTGTTTTATGCTTAAAATTATTTGTAATTGGCCATCAGGTAAAATACATGTGCCATTTGTTTTGAACATGACCATATTTTCCGTCCGACGCGTGACCGTCCCGTCGCGCGACACCACGTACATTACAAACATTACAAAATAGCTTAGCTTTTTCTTTTGTTGAGACCACGGACGTCGATCTGTCATTGATACCCATTGATCAGGGGGGATGATCCATTCATCCATCCCCCCCCCCCCCCCCGATGAATGGGTATTACGTAAGTATCGACGCCCATGGTTGAGACTAAACATTCATACTTTTCTTATGATACATGACAGGATTTAACTGGGAGGCGGAGAGGTATCTGTTGTAGGTATCATTGTGATTAGTGTTGTAGGGAATTGCGTGGATGTTTAAGGAGTCAATGTGGTTATTGGAGTGATTGTGGTCGTAGCAAGATCAGTAGAATTAGTCATGCTCGTTATAACAATGACAGTCGTACTTTCTACACTTCAATTAAGCCAACAAACTTTAGAACTATAGCTGCAGTCGCTAATACAAGAAGGGTTTATACCAGCCGGCATTTGCCGAAACAAATTCTATTCCAACATTTCACGAATACACGATTCCGGCTTTCGAGGGCCTTTTCCGCATCCATAAGGAATCGACCAACCTCCTTCCAGCGATTATCTGAGATTTTGATGTGTGACTCGTTCAGCTCTCCAACGATCATCACGAAGTTGGCATGTCGAAAGGTGGTTGGTTGTCTGGTTCGGAAAGCTTCCATAGTACGTTCGTACATTTCCGTAGACAACGTCTCCTCCGAGAAATCGTGGACCACTACCCCGACCCTAGCTTTACCTGTGCATTAAAATAACATAATCATGATTCATTAGAAGTAGAAGTGAATATAAATTAATGTAGTAAGCCTTAGTTCTATCTGTCCAGTGAAATATGTGTTAATGACTTTTGTTGGGAAGGTATGCTTTGTATATTGCGACCAAAACGCTTCAGAAATGTAATTACATACTAAATTATAAACCCGTAAGCCCAACGGACTATTATTGATAAAGTGGAGTTCAGGAGAGAAAATAAATAAATATATCACGTCTAAATTCATGCAGAGTTGCAGATACATTTCAAACATACGTAAACACGCTTGATATTATAATATCATATTATGAAGCCAATTAAAGTTTTAAAATAATAATGCATAAAAAAACAGTGAATTATCAAAATCCAACAAAGACATAAATCAAACAGTCTACATAAAAAGCACCATTGCACAAGCTAACAAACAAACAAACCTAGTGTTTTATTAGCATTGGCCAGAAACTCGTCGTAGAGGGAGTCCAACACATCAGTGATGCAGAACCGTCGGTTGTTGATCGAGTGACAGAGGAAAACGATGTCAAAGTCCTTGTCTTCGAACGTGTAATTCTGCAAGTTATGGTATGGAAGCTCGCAGAATCGGACATCAAAATGTTTAAATTTGCTCTGGAGGTTGTCGATGAAACCGTTAACGCCGGCTTGTTGTTCAGATGTAAGAATGCATACTCTGATCTGCGGAGAATGAAAACAAAAATATATAGGGGTCGACCCACTATGTTTGGCTTTGGGCATGATTTCTTTTCCAGGGACCTGCGGACATCAGCGAGAGTCCTGGAGGTCCTGAAATGATTGGTGTACGTGGATGGACACTTGTCGGGGCTTTCAGGGGGAGTCGTGTTTCCATCTGGGACAGAATAAACTAAAGTTTGTTTGTTACAGCTAGTTAAAATCTTAGCGCCCTCATCATTTTAAGCATGTTGCGTGTAATGTCACGCTTTGCTTAAAATGAGAAGGGCGTTAAGTACTAACAATCGAGATATCCTGGAGTAGCAGCATAATTTCAATGATTTAAACATTGTAACATAGGTATTTCAACATTGTAGACACAATCAAATACAAATTCGAAGAAATTATTATTTTCTTAAACGATTTTAGTACAGTTTTATAACTTAACGCCCACCGTTCGTATTCTTTTCAACGCAACTGTTTTACGAATCACGCGCTTTTGAGGATTTTTATTAAAGTGATAAGGGCGCTAAGTCTCCGAGCGCGGGACCGGACTGGTTCAAAATTGACCGATATATAGTTTGATGGAGGGACGCATTCGTTTTTCATTCGTAGAAACCAAATTACAGGGCTGTTCGATCTGATTGTGTGTGTGTGTGTCTTACATTCATCCCCATCCGTCAACTGGAAACTGTTCAGCCGTTTTGTAAAAGAGGGACTGTCCCTTTAACTCCTCTGAAGCCGATCTTGTCAGACATAAATGATGACCTTCATACTGTACATTCATGTCGCACATGTTTGCGTCATCTTTCTTGCCTTGCATATTGTTAGTATCAACCTGAATATACTTTATATGGTTGTTTCTGGCAAGCTTTCATTATTCCTTTATTGAGAGTTTGAACTGTAAATTTACATCCTTTTTTAAAATCAATTTAGGAACACTTTTTAATTATATAATATTTGTTTATTTTGTGTTCTCTTACCATTTTTTTAATTATTTTGCACTGCATTATTAGCCTTTAGTTTTATGATTTGATTGTTGTTTTAATTGCTGTATATTGTCTACATTGTACTATTGTATCTTTGTCAATGCTTTCCTTTTCTTACACTGTATGTTGCAATCGTATAAAAACAAGCTCTTTCCATATGTATATGCTGCTTTCTTTGCAAAATGTGTTTTTATATTTAATATCAAAATATGTATGGGGCCTCTGTACAATGTCTCTTGCCACTGCCGTTTATGTACTACTAACCTTAGAGTATTATCAGCATTTGTTTTTGTATAATTCTTAAACAGTTATTATGAGTTTTATATTTCAGAGTGATAATAGAAGAAGATAGAGATAATACATTGCAGAATGAAATTTAAATCGATTCTATCTATGTTAAACCTGATGATTTCTCAAGTCTATCCTTTAACCCTATCAAGCCAAGCTATGTTGGCGTTCCCAGGCCCAAGGGGGGCTCATAGGCCCCCCCCCCCCCCCCCCCCCCCCCCTCTCTAATTTCTTTATTATTCAATCAACCACTTTCATATTTGGCACATGTCAAGCAGGTCAAGCTATACAAGTTGCAATCATAAACATTTTTAAAGGTCACAATATGAGGGCGCTATTTACAATAATATGATAAAAAACATAGAAAATGATAGAATATAGACATTTTGGAGCTGTTTTCGCTGAATGGACTGTTATCAAATAGGCAAATGTAACTTTCAACATAATTATGTAACATTACATATTCTGGAACATAGATCAGGACATTTATGTGGAATTTGATGGGATTTAGAGGCCCATTAGGTCTGCAAAGTCATTGTGGAGGTGACCTTCACACATCTTATCAAACACATTACAGTACATGTTAATTTACGTATGCAATTTCTTCAATTTTGACCCTATAGACTTAAACCAAATTGATTTTTTCATATCAAAATGTTTGTTGACATCATAAGAAACCCTCATTAGCAGATTTTAATCACAAAATAGCATAAAAATAGATCAAAACTATATATGACTTAATTCTTATTATATTCATTGTTTTGCGCCATTTTGTCCTTAAAAACAAAGAAAAACAAAAGATATATCCATGAAATTTGTTTTCAGATCATGACAACCTGTTACCGATCATATAGATTATATGAATAAACTAATTCATGTCAATGCCTGGACAGCTAGTACAATGAATTTACACATATTACACAAATGTTGTGTTATATAATGTAATATATATAAAATCACTTTCAATATAAGTTTACTAGATATGGTTACTAATTGAAGATGAAAATACCATGTCAATACCTTGGGTTTGGTATGGAAAGGTTGTTCAATTCAAATTAGAAGAAAAAAATCGGAATATTATGAGAAACTTAGTTTTTTTAGTAATTCTTATTATTTCTATTGTTTTCCGCCATTTTGTTCTTGAATAACAAAGAAAAACAAAGAAAAAACAAAAACAAACAAGTGACATCTAGTTTCTGATATTGTGACTTTACTTTTGTACAGTTTATACATTTCAAATAGAAAACACTTCATAAATGTACACGATTTACTTGTTTAGTGCAAGGAAAACAAAATAAGACTTAAATTGACAAACGTGCCTTTCAGAAAGTGGTTACCATGGCAACGGGAAAAACCTGACACTTTTAAATTTCATATCACAATGTTTCCTATAAAATGTTAGGAAAAGTCACCGAACTTGGTGAAAATTAGATGAAAAATGTGGGCGTGGCAGTAACAAATAATGGTAGGGGGCTCATTCAGCCCCCCCTAGGCTGATAGGGTTAATACAACTTTCAGAATTCACTCTCTGTCTTACATATAAATTGCCGTAGTTGACACAAACATTAGAAGATGTACAAAGTTTATTGCTATCTTTAAATCATCCTTTCGATGGTTTATCTTTCAGTGATACATGGCTTGATGGTTATGTTAGAAATGGTATTCGCTTTACAGGATATAATTATGGAGAATAATGCTCGAACAGATAGAAAAGGTGGGGGTGTTTCAAGTGCAATTTCAATCACTTAAAGTATATAATGCATAATGATATTTCCGTATTTAATAATTGCCGTGAATATATTTTTATTGAAATTCTAAAACCAGGCAAAATATTGTTGTAGGAGCTTTTTATAGACCAACGGATCAATCATTGCAAATTGTATTGATACCATGAGGCAGATTTAATGAAGTCTTCATAAGAAAAAACAAATGTATACTTTTGGGGGATTTTAATATTGTTTTGATGAAACTTGATGTGCAATGCCTTTGTAATGAATTTTATTCATTTTCTTGTTATCCACTGAAAACAAAACCAACTAGAATCACAAATAACTCAGCCACTTTGATTGACAATGTTTTTTTTTATAATTGTGACCGCCCACCGTCAAACCCCCACAAAGTTGACAATAATGAGTAAATAATTTGTTTACATAGCTTAAAATAGTATACTATAAGCTTTAATATGATACACAATTCATTACATTTGGTCCAGTATAACATGCGATTTAAAGTAACAGAGTAAGCACGGCCTAGTTTTACAGAACATTGAGAAAGGGGCTCCAAAGTTTAGGATCACTCAGGCGCGCAGTGCCAAGGAACTTTTGTTGAATCTCTTGTCAAGTGCCTTTACATAGTTCTGTATGTGCTCTTCAATTCAATTACTAAAATTAGGATGCAATGCCCCCCTCCACTTTAGCTTTCTCCAAATTCAATGTACACATTCATCCGATACAGCCCAAGCTCAGTATCATTTCCACAAACCATCGAGTGAAAAAGGTCAAGATTGAGTGACCTGTCTCAGGAATAATGTGGTATTAAAATATAGCGGGTTTAGTTTTGAATGTCACTCACACAACAGACCAGAAACTGGTCAGAATTAAACGGGAGCTTGATATGTTGATATCAATGGAGCTAAATGCATGAAACAGGATCTAATGAAAGCTGAAATTTGACCTGGAACAGGACGTTTGTGTAGCGATTAGCCAATCACAGGCCGCGTTCAGCGATCGCGTGCGAATCTGGGCCATATTACGGCTGGTCGAAGCTGCAACGAGCTGACCGAAGGGCTAGCTATTGTTTCGCCCCGTTATGCAATAAGATTATCAAAACTTGAGTCACTCCGAAAAAACATGGTTTAGAGAACTGCTTATAACTCAACTTTGGCTTTGCTTTAAGACTCCATATTTATACAGTCGACAGATGACAGATTATGCTTTCAGGAAAAGTACAGTACAACATTTTCACTTTTAAAACAAGTTTAAAAAGTTGCAAAAATGTGTTCTAAGACAAATTGTTCATACAATAAATATTTAAGAATAAAACCGATTAAAGAAAAGAACGATAATTAAATTTCGGAATAAGTATACAAAAGAAATTCTGGCTGAAAGAAAACTCTTTATTGACATTTCAAACTTTTAAGGGGAAAATAAATAAAACATGGAAAATGATTAATGAGCTTTTGCAGAAAAGAAAAAACTGCATTGAATCTGTATTTAATATTGATGGTTCACTTATTTCTGACCCCCAACAGATTGCTGAAGGTTTTAATAATTACAAAATATAGTAAATAATACTGTTGCCAACAATCAGTTTGTTGTGGCTTATCACAGGGATCGATTTTAGGTCCACTTTTATTTTTCATATATGTGACCTTACACCACAAAACCACCAATAAGTCGGGAAAAATTGTTGTGCTGATTTGCATTTAACATTAAAATATAAGTCATTACCTTTAAAATGGTATATAATTTGTCATATTTGGACTAAGCAAACCCTTTCAAAATGAACGCCAAACATTAGGATTATGGCTGAAGCATTTTTAAAATAAGGGAGAAACGGGCCGCTTAAAAGATCAGTGTCTATTCAAGCGCTGTAATAAGATCATATTTATTAGATGAAAAATAATATTTAAACATGATTTCCAAAGCTCAAAACTTCACAGGAGGTAGATAAAGATATGCTTATTCAGGAAATACCAAAATCCTAAATCTCATATTTTGAACAAAATTTGACTATTTTAGCTAATAAAAGAGAAACTACCACGGCGACATAACGGTCGTTTTGTGGTGTAAGGTCACATATATTAATGACTTACACACAGTATTCCCTTGTTTTCAGTTTGTATTATTTGCAGATGACACAAACAATTGTTTATAAACATAAACATGCTGATTCCTTGACTTAGATTTTAAATGTAATTGAATTGAAAACAAATTAATGAATTGATAAAAGCAAACAAATTGCAATTGAATTATGATACAACTCACATTATGGTATTTAATGGAGGTGGGGCTAATTTTCATAAATGGAAATATAATAAAGCATGTTGACACGACTAAGTTTGTAGGTGTTACTTTTGATAGAGATAGATGAAAGAATCATGTGTACGATATCTTATGCAAAACTTCTAAGATGATAGGAGCCATGAATAAATTGAAAGATACCTTACCACAGAATGTTCTATTATTAGTATTATTACTATTTATACTTCTATGGCATTGCCCTACGTGTCTTATATGGGGATCCTACAATAAATACTTACTTTCGTACAGCAGATACGTGTAAAATATCATGGAAATCGTTCAAAGTTTGCTACAAGCAACAGACTTGGCAGACTACCTTAGGGAAAGTTTTTAGGAAAAAAACACTTAGCCAAGCGAAAATCCAAGATGGCCGCCAAAAATCTACTTGACTGAGTTGGCCAATTTTAATAATCTTGGTGTCGTGTTATATGTTAATTGACATGCTAAACACGATGGTGATACATACGGACCCATATGATGGCCAAAATCCAAGATGGCCTCCATTTCCCCAGATGGCCCCCAAAAAACTATTTTTGTATAATGAAAAAATTGACTGAGATGGCCGGTTTTGATAGTCTTGGTTTTGATTTATATGTTTCTTGATATGCTTAAACCGATAGTGATATATACGGAACCATTTGATGGCAATATCAAAGATGGCAGCCATTAAGTCAAGATGGCCACCAAAAAGCTACTTTTTTATAAAAAAATTGACTGAGTTCGTCGATTTTAATTATTTTGTGTCAATTTCGATGTGTATTGATATGATTACGCCGATTATGACACATACGGACCCACATGATGGCGAAAAATCGACATGGGGGCCATTTTCCAAGATGGCCACCCCAAAACTAATTTGGAACTCTTGCTCCATAAATAATAAAACTCCATGCTCTCTGTGATGCTGTCATGAAGAGATCCATCGACATTTGTGCAATCACAGGAACATGGCTTACCGAAGACCATCGAGAAAACCACGACAACCACACCTTAGCCGTCATCCAAAACACGCTACCTGACTACAAGATTCTCCACTTTGCCAGACTTTGTCAGAAGAGGCGGTTGGATTATCATATGTCTTTAGAAAGCTTTCGATGTCAAACTTCACAATTCAAACAGCTTTGAGTCATTTGAACACATGCACCTGACTCTTGACAACCATTCCAGCTTTCCTGTTCGGCTTACAGTGATATATAGGCCACATCCGACGTCAGACAAACGCTCCACTGTTCCTACGTTCTTTGAGGAATTCTCATCACTTCTTGAAGATGTGGTCTCGCACCCAGGATATGTAATGATCTGCGGCGAGTTCAACTTCCACGTGGATAATGCTACGAATCACCACGCTATGGCTTTTCACGATCTTATCAGCTCTGTTCTTTGGTAGAATGTCGCCTCAACTTAATGCAACCAAAACCTAGCAAGAAACGAATTGTTTACATGAAAACTCGTGACATTGATCTGATCAAATTCAAGGATGATATTGTCAAGTCAAGGCTTCTCGCACCAGTGAGTCCTAATCCTGCTCCTCTTCCCGCGTCTGCTATTGTAGATCGCTACAACTCTACTTTAACACAGCTCCTTGACAAACATGCCCCTGTCAAAACAACAGTGGTATCGTCAAGACCACACGCGCCATGGTACACAAACAGTGTAAGATACGCGAAAAGACTGAGAAGGCGCGCTGAACGTCGTATGATGAAGTCTGATTTGGAGGTACATCAGCAAATGTATCAAGATCAATGCAAAGCCTACCATCAATCACTTGACAGTGCCAAGTCAGAACACATTAAATCAGAAATTGCTAACTGTGACGATAAGCAGCTCTTCAAATACGTCCTAAAGCTTTCCTCACCAAGAAACGACTGAGTTTTACACGACCATGACTCCAATACAAATCTTGCTAATGACTTTGAAAGTTTCTTCAAGGAGAAGGTCATCAGAATCACCACTGGCCTTGAATATGTTGAGCCAGCACAACGCGAGGCTAACATCGTTCCACTTTGCACCAGTAAGCTAAACTCGTTTGAACCTGTCACCGGTGAGGAGAGTAATCGGACAGTGTGCATCAAAGTCATGCATCCTCGACCCCATTTCGACCTGGCTCATGAAGGCTTGTCTCGACGAACTTCCTTCAATCACGCATATCATGAACTTATCGCTGTCATCGGGCTCTTTTCCAGAATCCTTCAAGTTATTGCACGTGATTCCTGTGCTGAAGAATCCTCACCTTGATCGCAATATTCTCTCGAACTATAGGCCGATTGCAAACATCTCGTTTTTGGGAAAGGTTCTTGAGAAAATTGTCTCTGCCCAACTGCGAGCTTATCTTGAAGAACATGGACTCCTGCCAGAAATGCAATCAGCCTATCGTAAATTTCACTCTACGGAAACTGCACTTGTTCGAGTCTGCAACGACCTCCTTGCAATCGATAAAGGCTTCGAAGCTAGTGTTTTCCTTTTAGACTTCTCATCAGCATTTGACAGTATCAATCACAAATCTGCCTTTGAGAGGGTCACGCAGTCATACGGCATAGATGGTCTGGCCCTTCGGCTACTCAGCTCATATTTCGAAGGATAGACTGAAGATGTAAAAGTGAACGAGTCCTTCTCGAGATCATCTCCTTTATTGTCTGGAGTCCCACAAGGATCGCCCATGGGACCGCTGGAATTTATTTTATACACTTGACCTCTAGGCGACATTATCAAATCACATCGACGCTGCGGTATACGCTGACGACACACAACTTTACGTCATATTATAGAACACACATAGTCATTAAAGCAGCTATCCGACTGTGTTGCTGACATCCAAACATGGTCAAGCCAGAACAGTTTGCAGCCAAACGCATCTAAATCTGAAGTACTCCATGTCACCTCACAAATCCGCACACCTCAACCTATCGTACACATTAATATAGTCCATGAAAACATCACCCCTTCAAAGACAGTTAGAGATCTCGGAGTCACCCTCGATAACCAGTTAACCCTCCAACAACACATCAATAACACATGGCGTTCTGCTACCTTTGGAATATATATACAAGATCAGAAAGCTGAGACGCTACTTAGACCACAGTACCACTGAACGACTGGTTCATGTATTCACTACCTCTCACCTTGATAACTGTAACATCAACCTTCCTCAATCCCACATTGCTCCCCTCCAGCGAATACAGAACACAGCAGCCCGTCTAGTTTCCCGCACAAGGAAATCAGATCACAACTCTCGTTCTGCGCTCCTTACACTGGCTCCCTGTATTTCAAAGGACCCAATTTAGAGTTCTCACTCTTGCATACAAAGTTAAACATGGCCTAGCACCTAAATATATCTCAGAATTATTTATCCCCGAAATGCAACCCTCTTTTCGCGTTCTTCGCTCGTCATCTAGAAGTGCAATAAACATGTTATAGGTACATATTTATGACCCATTATTACTGTTATATTTAAACTGGTTTTTACTATAATTCTCAGTTATAATGTATTTATCAGGTAGGGTGATTGGGGTAGATAATGCATGTTGACGTGTATATTTGTATTGTTGTTTTTTTGTTTGTTTGTATCTTTCATGTACGATGTTGTTTATTATTTAATGTATAGATTATGTCTTTAACTATATTGTAATATATATTTATACGTCTCATACAGGGCGCCGCTGTAAAGCAGTTTTTCAACTGAACGGCCTACCCTGTATTTTTATAAAGAAAACATGAATAAATAAATAAATAAATAAAATCTACCACCCATCTCGAATTCAATACTTGTCCTATCTCCCGCACTCGCTACTGAAAACGCTTCTCAATTCGGTGGATTCACAATACAGTGCGCCACATATCGGTTGCAGCGGACAGGCCGAAATCCGCAATGCCTCATGGGAAATGGTCGACATCGAAATACAGGGTGTTTATAAAAAAGCGGAACCCAACTTCCACCCGCAATATTTTATTTAATAAACATAATTATATTTATTGCAATATGGCATATCAAAGGTCAATTCATACTCTTTCGTTTGATACCAAATATGTTGTGATAACGTCATGCATGATAATTGAATAAAACCTTTTTTAAAATGGTTATGTAAAAAGTACTATGCGCACGAGAGTAGAAACTAATTGTTAAATGCAGTGTAAATAATGAAACAGTAGAAAAATCATTTCATGATGTTTCTTGATTCATAGTTTGACATTTTCTTCAACTTTGAGAAGAGTTGAGGGTCCAAAATCATTCCCAATGTCCTACCACATGACCCCCATGTCTGTCCGCACAGGTTTGTGCTCGTGTTCAGTGGTCAGTTGCTTGGTCAGGCAACTGATTAAAAAAGTATCTCCATGTTCATTTATTTACGGAACAAAAGGATTACAAGACAAAAGAACACAAGGAGAGGTTTTAATGAATGACCATCAGCCCGTGTTGATGAATAGATCTAAATCTTGTGCGCAAAACAATTTTAACATTGCTCATTTAAAATGCCTGCAATTCGATAACTACAAGATCAAATATTACAAAAGTGGTATCAAATGAAAGAATAATAAATCATCTTTAAGATGATATATACATAACATACAAATACATATATACATAACTATGTTTACTTCATAAGATATTGCTGGTGGAAGTTGGGTTCCGCTTTTTTATAAACACTCTGTATAAGGCCGTATACAGCTCAGTGGTGCTAGGCTGTAATATGATAACAATAATATACATTTCATCATCATCATCAACTTCAGGTGGCGCTGTAAAGCGCTGCTGTGGTCTTCACGAGAGCACGCCATGCAACTCTTTCACCTGCCATTTGTGTTGCACCTTTCATTCCTTGTTCAGATACTTTCTTAATATCATCAGTCCACCCCTTTTTCCTTCGACTGCTCCTTGCATTATTTGCTTCTCTACACCTTCAGATCTCCTAACAATGTGCCCAAAATAGTTTAGTTTTCTTTCCATGATTCCCCTTCTGATGGTCAAGTCTGTTCCTATCTTTTCCAGGACCCACACATTTGTCTTTTTATCTTTCCATGACACCTGCAACAGCCTCCTGTAGCACCACATTTCAAAGGCATCAACTCTCTTTCTGTCATTCTTTGTCATGGCCCAGGACTCACTTCCGTAAGTCGCAATAGAGAAAGAAGTTGCTTGAAGCAGACGAACCTTCAGACTGAGAGATAGGCCTCGACTCTTCCAGATGTGAGACATACTCTGTACTGTTGATCTCGCCATTGCCATCCTTCTTCTTATCTATGTGGTGCTCTCTCCTTTGTTAGTGATAATTGAACCCAAGTACTCAAACCGATTTACTACTTCAATCTTATTTCCAGCTACGGTGAAGTCAGTGTTATTATTATCTCTATCGACAACCATTATTTTTGTCTTTTTGGTGTTTAGAAGAAGGTCTTTCTCTTCACTTGCCTGTTTGATGCGATTCAACAAATCAATCAGCTCTTCTCTGCTGCTGCAAACGAGAGTAGTGTCATCAGCATACCTTAGGTTCGTGATCTTTTTACCTCCAAACTTAACTCCCCCATTGAATCCTTCCAGAGCATTTCTCATAATGTCCTCAGAATAAATATTAAAAAGGTTAGGAGACAGTATGCAGCCTTGACGTACTCCCCTGCCAATTCCAAACCACTCAGTATTGCCGTTACTGGTTCTCACTGTTGCTTCTTGATCATGATAGAGGTTTTTAATCAGTTCGATGATGTGACTTGGGAACCCCATCTTTGCCATTGTATTCCACAATTGAGAGTGGCTCACACAGTCAAATGCTTTGCTATAATCTATAAAGCACAAATAGAGGGGATGTCTGTGTTCTCTGCATTTCTCTATTATGTTTCGAATGTTGACAATCTGTTCTCTTGTCCCTCTACCTTCACGGAACCCTGCTTGCTCATCTGAGATATCGGCTTGCAGTTTGATTTTCATTCTTCTGCTAATCACCTTCAGAAGTATTTTGCTTGCATGACAAATCAAGCTGATCGTTCGGTGATTTGCACATTCTTTCAGATCTCCCTTCTTTGGCAATGGTATAAAAACAGCTCTACACCAGTCCTTAGGCCACTCCCTACTATTCCAGATATTGCAACAGAGACGCCACATCAGGTCAGTACCTTCTTCACCTGTAGCCTTCCACATCTCGGAAGTCAAGTTGTCAAAGCCAGGGGACTTGCTATCCTTCAGTTGTTTCATTGTAAGCTCCACTTCTGATCTTAATGGAGGGGGCTCCATTTCATCACTTTCCTCCCACTGAGTGTCAACTTGTTCCTGTGCAGCAAACAGCTTGATACTATACTGCACCCATCTTTCCTTGATGTCTTCATTCTCCGTCAGTGTTTTGCCATTTTCATCATTAATTACATCCAGTCTTGGGATTCTTTTCTTTGTGATTTCTTTCACAATTGCAAATGCTGCCTTGGAGTTGTTCTTGTGACGCTCTAGGTCTTCACACTTCCCCTCGATGTAATCCTTTTGTCCTCCTTCACACTACTTGTAACCGCCTTATTGAGTCTCGTCCATTCTCCTCTATTGTGTTTTGCTTTTGCCCTCTTCCTGTCATCAGCAATGTCGAAAGACTGATTTGAGATCCATGGTTGTTTCCGCTTCCTTTTCTTTGGGATGTGATTCTTTGCTGCATTTTCAACTGTTTCTTTCATGTCTTCCCACAGCTCATTTGGTGTTTGCTCTGCTTCATCGTTTCTCAACAGCAGCTCAAACTTGTTCTTTACTTCCACTGAGAATTGAGAAAGGATATTTTCAACATCATACCTTGTGGGAGCTGAATCACATTTCTTAGCTTTCAGTCTTAGTCTCAGTTTAGCCACAAGCAGCTGATGATCGCTGCCACAGTCAGCACCTGGTCTTGTCTTGACGTTCTGTAGTGAAGTCCGCCACCTCTTCTTGACCATGATGTAGTCTATCTGGTTTCTGGCTCTGTCTCCCGGACTCATCCACGTCCACAGTCTTCTGGGTTGATGCTCAAACCACGTGTTACCAATGATGAAGATGTTTGCTACACAAAATTCTTCCAGTCGATCTCCTCTTTCATTTCTGATGCCAAGACCATAATTGCCAATGTACTCAGATTTTTCCCTCGTTTTACAACTCTTGGCATTCCAGTCACCCAACATTATGAGGAAATCTTTCCTAGGAATGCTGTCTACGACATCTTGTACCATCTCATAGAAATCAGTGATTTCTTCCTCCGGTGCATCTGCTGTTGGTGCATATACCTGAATTATGGAGATATTCATAGGATGCCCTTGTAATCTCACAGTCATAATTCTCTCGTTGATCGGGTTGTATCCCAAGACACATTTAGCTGTAGCCTTCTCTATGATGAATCCCACACCCCCTCGCTTCCTTCCACTTTCTTTCCCTGAAAATATGATTGTATTTCCTTCGTCTGATGTAAATCTGCCTTGTCCAAGCCACCATGATTCAGATATTCCCAAAACTTTAATATCATTTATAGCCATCTCCTTCTCCACCATTTCCACCTTTCCATCTGACATACCACACAGGTTCCACGTGGCTACATTGATTGGTTTCCTTAGAGGGGTGCTGTTCCTTTCTATCATGTGACCTTCAAGAACAGAACTTCCTACAAGAGGCTTTGATCCTGATCCGTCATCACCCGCAAGCGTACTACGAGCAGTACCTCTCTCTTCCGCAGTAGCTCTTGACGTATCTTCCGGCCTGCGGGTTCCACCTTCCGATACCCACTTGATTTGTTGATTTTGTACTCTCATGATGACAAACGCGACCAATTAATAATGGTGGGCGGCCAGATCCTTCCATCGCAGTACAGAAGCCAGAAGCATTAATGCCGACCTGCCCTCTGCTCCCCCGTAGCCACCGTTGTCCAAGGTTTGGATCCTCCGCCAACTACAGGTACTGCATCGCTGCTGCCCGGTGCAGGACGGGGTTTATTTGAAGGCGACCCAACCCGCCTTGTCATGTTCTCGTCATGAGAGTTTTTCTAAAGCTAACAGCGTCACCTATTAGCTCCTCTCCTCTGGTAAGAACACCGGGATCAGACTAGCACCCCGCTGGAACCCAGCCAGTATTTTCTATAGACATTTATATAGCGCAAATTGCAAAGAGCCTCTAAGCGCTTAAATAATTATTTTATTATTATTACCCATGGTCAACAGGTACATTTCAAACCCACACAATGAGTTTGCATACTTTCTCAACTCCCCAAAGGCAGTGGGCAGGGTTCGAACTTGGGATCTCATGATCGGAAAGCGAGCGCTCTACCAATCTTGCCACAACCACAACCACATCCACATGTACTTTGATGTCGACCCCGAAGTTGGAAATTGGCATGTCCGCTGCAACCAATAGGTGGCGCACTGTATTGTGAATCCACCGAATTGCCACACCCACTCTCTGGAACAACCTTCCCGTCCACATCCGTCCTTCCACTGCACTAGATTCATTCAAGACTGAACTCAAAACCAACTTATTTAGATCAATCTAAGCATATGTTTACACTATAATCGATATCGTCTCACTTGAAATTACATGACTTTAATGTACAATTACTTTTTTTTTCTTCAAATGTCATTATTTTGTGTAATTACTATTACTTGTTACAGCGCTTAGAAACCTAATAAATGGAAGCTATTATTATTATTATTATTTTTGATGTAAAAAATTGTAATAAATGTAACCCATTCAATGACTAAAATCCAAAATGGCCGCCCATTTACAAGATTACCGTCCAAAATTGACTGGGATGATCGATTTTGATATTCCCGGTGTCTTTTGATATGTTTCTTGCTGAAAACATTTGTGTTACACAAATACATAAACAATGGCATAGCTAAGGGAAATAGGGCTATATAACCCCCCAGGGGGTTGGGGGCACTCATGTATAATGTAAGACGGGTATGTGCCGCTTACAAACCCCCCCCCCCCCCCGATTTCACGCCCGATTGCCACTATCTAGATATCCGATTTTCAAAAATTGCCGCTCCATAGACCCCCGGAATGACTTGGCTAGGTAGTTGAGTAGCGCCAAGTCCTATATTCTTCTTCTAGTCAGCTCCTTGGACCACCATTTGAGGGTTTCCGTAGGTCTTTGGTAGCTCCTAGTCCATGTATTTTGTAGTTGTAGTCTGCTCCTTAGACCCCTTAGCTCCCGTTTCAGGGTTTCTGTAGCTCCAAAGAACCT
Organism: Echinarachnius parma; assembly: GCA_037951105.1. Classification (NCBI taxonomy): domain Eukaryota; kingdom Metazoa; phylum Echinodermata; class Echinoidea; order Clypeasteroida; family Echinarachniidae; genus Echinarachnius; species Echinarachnius parma. Next base: position 18,977 of record JBAMJV010007376.1, on the reverse strand, counting down.
ATATTTTGTAGTCAACTCTTAAGACCCCCATATCAGAGTTCCGTGAGGCTCACCCCCGTCAACAAATTATTTGATGGTGTCCCCCCCCCCCCCCCCCTTCCATCTGTACTGAAATCATGAAATGTATTTTGCTCTTGATATTTAGGACAGGCTGCTCCTTTATTTATATTTCCTAACCTGCTAACTCGGAACGATCTCTTTACCTCATCCTGGACCGTCTAAACCCCTGGCCCCCTGAATATTAAAAAAATAATAAGATTGTAATCATTAATAATGTATTGGGAGTTCATGTAGAGTATGCATTATGCATAAAACAAAATGTTCTCATGTTCAGATTTAACTACCTTCAGACCCCTTCTCAGTTGGCATATGGCTCAATACTGGCTACGCCATGGACCGCTCTATATACCAAACAAAACGTAGGGATTTTTGCAGCTTCCTTATTATCAGCTTTGGGTCATAGGGGTATAATATTACAGTATCACACGTTTACCTCATTCGATATGCCACATTGTATAGATGGACACCGACACTGGTCACCCCGCTCCTCCTTTTGACGGTGTCAGCCTTTATCTTTTCAGGGAACCATGGTCCCAATTATTACTATTACAAGTAAAAGGCAACAGTTTTTATATCCCAAAAGTTTAGAAAAATAGATTTCCATAAGATTTATTAAATCAAGCTATTGTCTAGGACGTATGATAGATCTGATATAAAGAACATAATTATGCTGTCTGCATCCATCCCCTTGCCATGACTTTGAACCATTCCAGAATCTGTACATATGAGTGTAAATATAATAGTTTAGCAAAATTCTATGAGGTGTATTATAGATCCTAAGTGTCTTGTATATTTCTTTCTTTTAGGGGTTCATCCATTTCCTGGGATACGTTCAATTGCTTGCCCATTCATTAATTAAAGTGGGACTGAGTTTGCACTACTTGCTCATGGTGGCTGGTAAAATTTGCAGTTTATCTTTACACCCTAAATGGTCATCATACTCGAGGAAATGATGAGCCTGTAGTGGGGTGTTCTATTTTTTAGAGACTGACATACCTGGATCCATAAGGGTGATAGCTGGGTGACTAGTGTCCGCGTCAATGTATAATAAATTATACTTACAGCCCAAACTGAATCATTACAGAGATGCAAATAACAGACGGTAACCAAATTCTTACAAGATATGTTTGGGTATATATCGTAAAAAGGACAATGTCGTTGCCAGTCCCAGGCTATGAGCCTAATGGGGGCTGGGATGGTGGATGTGGAGATTTGGACATGCTAACCGGGAGGTGGGGGAAATAACTAATTCAATGAAAAATTGACTAAAAAAATTGGTTTTACAATTGACTGATTTTCTGTTGATATACACAGATCCAGGGCATAGGTAGCATTTATAAAACAAGAGTCGTATACAGCCTAGCTTTCAATCCTAGCAGGATCTTCGTCAGGGCAAATGACAGTTACTACAAAAAAAATATATATATACCAACATTAACACATGTATGGATGGGGGGGGGGGGGGGGGGGCTGAGAGGAGGAAAGGAGGCGGAGACACAAAACAATGAATGCAACTGTGAGTGGGTGAGTGTCAGGACTGCTTGACCAATCAGGTCAAACAGGCATAGGAGGGTCCTTAAGTGGCTGCAGTCAAAGGAAATGTGATGAGAGTGTAAGGCTTAGAGAACAATAGAGGTAGGAAGGATAAAAGAAGGAAATCAAGGTATGGAAAGAGACATGTGAACAAAAGACAGTAAATGAGGTGTGCACTGGGGCACTGAGAGGGGAAGAACAATTATAGAGGGGATTATGAATGTAGGGGATGGGAGTGAGAGGATTAGGACAAAGAAAGTGAAGTGGTGTGTGTTGCAGGATCGGATGAATAGAATAGGCGAGTTCAAAGGAGAAAGTGAAAAGGATGAGGACCCAGTAGGTGATGATCAGTGGGGAAGCAACAGGGACAAATGAATGGGACAGGAAGTACAAAAGAGATAGTGAACAAAAGGAAGCCTAAATTGGTAGGTGATCAGAGGAAAGGTGGAGAGACAAATGAGAGAGGGTGGAACAATATGATCAAACTAGAGGTGGAACTATGCATGATGAGAATATGGATGTATATGAATAAGCCCATGTCTATGGACAGTGTACATGTATAGAGAGAAATTAAATGCAAAAATTATAACATATAAATAAACAAACATAATTATGTGTATGAATGGTGACAGTGTATTGTGAGGAGACAGTGTAAATAATGTAATCTGAAAGGAAACTAAAATTAATATATGGGGAAAATAAAATGGGAAATAAGAACATAAATAGTATGTGGAACAAAGTAAAGTGTCGATATGGGGAGGGGGGGGTGAAAACAAAGCAAATGGTGGTGCAGTCAATGAAGGGGAGAGATGCAAAGGTTAATCACTGCCTTCTTGGATGTTGAGACCACGGGGATGAATGGTGCAGAGACGTCTTATCCAATACTTCTCTTTGCTGGAGCGGAGTGTGTCCGGGCGGTTACCTAGAGATTCTATTCCCTGTAGAATCATGTCAGAAATGGAGTGATTAGGTAGGTTGAAGTGGTTGCCAACTGGAGCGTCATGTTTGGAGGTGTGGATGGTAGATCTGTGTCCGTAAAGGCGTGTCTTGAGGGTGTTCCTGGTTTCGCCTACGTACTGGATGCCACATACTCTGCACGTGATAAGATATACAACATTGGTGGTGGTGCATGTGATGTGGCCCTTGGTATGGTGAGAGATTTTGTTGGAGTGGCTGGTGAATGTATCATCCTGATGGATATGTACTTGACACACAATGCATCTGTCGGCGGTGCACTTAAAGGTGCCTTGCTGTATGGGAGAGGGGTTGTTATTGGGGGTAGGAAGTTCAGCTCGAACAATGAGGTCCTTGAGGTTGCGAGGGCGTCTGTAGGCTAGGATGGGGGCATCAGGGACAGCCTGTTGGAGGCGATCAGAAGTGTGAAGAATTTGGTGATTGTTAGCCAAGATGCGGCGGAGGGGAGGTAAGTTGGGATGAAAGGTGGTCACTAGGTGACCACAGTGGTGCTCTGGTTGGGAGTCTTCTTCTTCAGGACCTCGGATCTAGGGAGAGAACGAACTTTGTTAATGGATAGATGAACTTCTGTGGCACTGTGGCCCCTGGCTGTGAGGTGTGTCTTGAGATTTCTGGCATGGAGGGAAAAGTCAGAGTCCTTGGAGCAGATGCAGCGGAGTCGAAGAGTGGCGGGGGTGACAGCTAGATGAATGGAGGTACTGGTGGGTGTCTGTGGGCTTGGTGTAGAGACTGGTGGTGATCTGGCCGTTCTCATTCTTTATGGTGACATCAAGGAAGTGGGTTTCGTCTAGAGAGAAGTCAGAAGTGAACTTTATGGTTCTGTGGAAGGAATTCATGTGGTCAATGAATGTGTGTAGGCTCTCTTCATCGCTGGTCCAGATGAAGAAGACATCGTCAATGTAGCGCCACCAAATCCATGGGCGGCAAGGTGCTGAGTCTAACATTTGCTGCTCCAGCTTGGTCATGAAGAGACATGCACATGAGGGGGCCATGGGGGTACCCATGGCTGTTCCAAATATCTGTAGATAGTGCCTGTCAGAGAATGTGAAGTTGTCTTTGGTTAGTACATGGGACATGAGAGATTTGATGTCAGAGATGGGGGGATAGGTGTGATCACTCTGAGCCAAGGCGGAACTAAAGGAAAGGGGAAATATTGCCCCCACCCTTTCGGTGAATAAATCACCTATGCCCTGGATCTGTGTATATCAACAGAAATCAGTCAATTGTAAAACCAATTTATAAAACAATGCGGGATGGGACTATGCACGGGATAGCAAAGATATGTTTGGAGGGCAGATGAGTGGTTAAATCATGATTTATTCACCGAAAGGGTGGGGGCAATATATCCCCTTTCCTTTAGTTCCGCCATTGTAGGTTTGTGCGTAGCACAGCCGTTTTCAAATATTGGTGAACAAAAATGTATAAGGACACTTAGCGCGTTCAAAATGATTTAAATCGTACAGTTATTGTCACTCAATCATCTCAAAAGTCCAGAAGCATAACCAAAGGACTACCAATGATGAGAGGGGTGGCAAACAAACCTTAAGGGCAATAATTCCTATACGGTAGCAGCCTTAACAGCCAAAACATGAAAAGGAGATATCATGATTTCCGTAGGGAGGGCTAAATCCCTTCTTTATCCCCTAGCTACGCCATCTTGGAAAATGGCCGCCATGTTCGAGTTTTACCATTATTTAGATCCATTTGTATGAAAAAAGATAATTAGAATCAACCAACTCAGTCAGTTTTTGAAGAAAAAAAAAAAATGCTTTTTGGTAATCGTCTTGAAAAATGGCCGCCATGTTGGATTTTCGCCATTATATATGTCTGTATGTATCATAATCGTCTCCAGCATATCAGGTCACATGAATCGACATCAAGATAATACAAATCGGCAAACACAGTCAAGTTTTATAGTTAAACAAAATTTGCCTTGGCGGTCATCTTGGATATTCGCTATTATATTGGTCCGTTTGTATTACAATCGTTTTAAATATATCAATTAACATTTAAATCGACACCGAGATTATTAAAATCAGCCAACTCAGTCAATCTCTATATCAAAAAGGAGCTTTTGGTGACCATCTTGAATAAATGGCTGCCATCTTTGATTTTGGCCATCAAATGGGTCCGTATATATCACCATGGTTTTTAGCATATCAAGAAACATATAGTCAGCACCAAGATTATCAAAACCAGCCAAGTCAGTCAATTTTTATATCAAAAAGTAGCTTTTTTGGGCCATCTGGGAAAATGGCTGCCATCTTAGATTTTTGCTTAGCTAAGTGGTTTGTATCAAACTTTGAACGATTATTACATTTATCTGCTCTACTACTTGGCCAACAGAGACTTCGACGAGCAGAACACAATAATACAACACACACACAAACCAACGTGCATAGCACAGGATGTCAAATAAACACAACAATAAAAGTAAGTCCCCCCCTAATCAAAATAGGGTAACTTTTTAACAAATAGGGTTTGAGCAACATAACTTGGCAGGATTGTTTCTAAACTTGATGGCTAACGTCTCCGTGAAAATGAACTTGATCCGCCATGCCATGCATGTGTGCTCACTCATTTAATGCAAAAATTTCACTTTTCAAAAGTCACAAGAGTAAACAAGTGACAATTTTGTCTTTGATGTGTGGTCACTCATTAATATGCATGACTCGACGGACCAATTTCATTTTCACACAGAAGTTAGTCAATGAGTCTAGGAACAATCCTGCCGAGTTATTTTGATCGAAACCTTTTCGTTAAAAAGTTATGTTATTTGATTAAGGGGGACTCATGTTTGGTTGGGTTTAATTGATCAGTATTGTTGAAATAAACTCAACAAAAAAATAAGTCCCCTCCTGATCCAAATAACGTAACTTTTTAACCAAAATATTTTGAGCAAAATTATTCGCCAGGTTTGTTCCTACCATGGGCGTAGCGAGTTACGTAATACCTATTCAACTGGGGGGATGGATGAATAGATCACCCCCCCCTCCCCCACACACTTGAATGGGTATCAATGTCATGTCTACGCCCGTGGTTCCTACACTTATTGACTAACTTTTGCGTGAAATTGGTCCATCGAGTCATGCATGAGTGAGCACACAAAGTAACAATTTTGCCTTCGCTGTGTGCTCACTCATGCATGACTGGATGGACCAATTTCATTTTCACACAGAACTTAGTCAATAACTGTAGGAACAAGCCTGCCGAGTTATTTTGCTCAAAACATTTTTGGCAAAAAGTTACGCTATTTTGATTAGGGGGACTTACTGTTTTGTTGTGCTTATTACAAAAGCTTGCATCATTCATAAACAAACGAAAAAAGTAAGTGCCTCCTAATAAAAATAGCGTAACTTTTTGTCAAATAGGGTTTGAGCAAAATAACTTGGCAGGATTGCTCTTACACTTATTGGCTAATTTCTGTGTGAAAATAAAATTCGTCCATCGAGTCATGGATGAGTGAGCACACATCAAAGGCGAAATTGTTACTCTGTATGCTCACTCATGCGTGACTCGATGGACCAATGTAATTTTCACACAGAAGTTAGTCAATAGGGTGTAGAAACAATCCTGCCGAGTTATTTTGATCGAAACATTTTTGTTCAAAAGTTACGTTATTTTGATCAGTAGAGGACTTACTTTTTTGTTGGGTTTATTTCAACAATACTGATCAATTAAACCCAACCAAAAAATAAGTTCCCCTTAGTCAAATAACATAACTTTTTAACAAAAAGGTTTTGAGAAAAATAACTCGGCAGGATTGCTCCTAGACTTATTGACTTACATATGGTGAAAATAAAATTGGTCCGTCGCGCTCATCCATGCATGGTATGGCGGATCAAGTTCATTATCACGGAGACGTTAGCCAATAAGTTAAGAAACAAGTTACGCTATTTTGCTTAGGGGGGGGGGACTTACTTTTTTGTGTTGTGTTTATATAAGATTGAGAAGTTGAAAAGTTAAAAATAACATGAAATGACAGGATCGTTGGAGTTGGACAGAGAGAGAACTGTTGACGCATACGGGTGTAAAATGATACAAGAGCGCTCAACACAACAGAAAACAAAATTGGAAGAAAATTTTCGATAAACTAAAACACTAACATTATATATTACACTATATCAATGTGTTTCATACATACCTTATGTGCCTCATCTTTCGGATTTCGTTCTGTTTAAAATTTAATTGAATGAATTATTTTGTTAATATATGATGTAATTTACAAGATTATCATTTATTGAATCCCTTAATAACAATTAGGAATTTAACTAAATCATCAGACGAACGCGTCCGAGCCACAATGTCTAAATATACCAAACATATATTTATTATTTTAATCAACATAGGGACCTACTCAGATTCCAAATTAACAGCGTACTAGGCGCAAGGGCATTGACAGGTGCTGAAGCAGATACAGTGAACAATATTGTTATGACCCTACCGGAAGAACACAGTGTGCCAAGGTTTGGATATTTTTTCATTATTAAAATCGCGATTTGTTTTAATAAAAATCGCGACTTTAAAAAATATTTGTAGGATTTTTCTCCCAAAACATTACATTTGTTTGCAAGTAAAACATGTATTTGTCTGTTAAAGGTGGTATCTCACCGACCTGGAGACTAGTTTTTATTGTATTAACTTAATTTGTTTATATATAATAGAGGGAGCTAGACGACGAAATTGGGATGTTCGGAAGTATTTCTCAGCATCCATCAGGAAATGCCCTTCGACTCACTCGTGCTGGAATAAATATGTAATTTGTTAGTTCCCGGTGAAAAATTAAGTGCATGGACAGAAAGCCAAGAGGGGTAAATGGGAAGGTGGTGGGTGGGGGAGGTGAGGAGCAGGGGGTGGGGGAAACGGGATTTCGATTTGTAGGTGATACGTATATCATCCGTATCACCTATTGATTTCGTTCGAATTTTTATTTTTAGGTGATACGTATATCATACGTATCACCTATTGATTTCGTCAAGATTTTAAAGTGATACGTACTCGTATCATACGTATCACTTATTGATTTCGTAAAGATTTGTATTTATTAATTATTTATTCTTCCCATCAATTTTGTTCATCGCATATCTCAAGATGAGATGAATCAATTGTCAAGAATCTGTTCACATGATGATAGATCATGATCTAACTTAGATCTGCGAACCTTTTCAGTGACGTCACATCACTGTCACGTCATCAGGACGCCATTTTGTAAAATATCATTGATCATCATATCTCAGTCAAGCTTCATCAATTTTAATTCAAATTTCGCATCAATATTAATCAGGTCAATCGTCATCTTTCAAGCTAATGCGCATGCGCTAACACTCGGATACGCGCGCGTACGCGTCCGTCAAATGAAACAAAATGTCAAAAAATGTTCAAAACCCAAACCCGGGTAATTTACTATTATGTTTCAGACAATTTAAAGCGTTTCAAAAATTTCCGCGAGTGCGCGTCGGCGCCCACGTATTTGCTCGCGTAACGCAAAACGCAAAAAAAACAAACGCAAAAACGCAAAACAGGGAAAATGTCGTTTTTTCACATGTTGTGCAATTCTTATACTTTTATCAATGAACCTTATCAATTTCAGCCATTGTTGACTTATAATAATGTAATAGTAAATATATAATCCATTGCGGATATAGTATGGGAAATAATATCGCTAATGATATTCGTTTGTCTCGCATTGTATGGTCAAACTAGGAATCTAAACGATCATGACGTTTCGTATGCTACTGCAATACTTTGTCAAATGATAATATCGAATGTAGACACTCGGCTTTTATGCTCTACCGTGGCTCCCAACATCACAATCTCGCATGAGCGATTGCGTTCCTGATAGGTCAACAACGGAACACGCCGATTGGCCGGTGCACACGGGCACTCAACCAATCAACGGGACACTGGATCGGCCCGCCTAACGAACCAGCGTACGATACGTCGCCACGACACTACCCCGACCAACCGGCCCCCAAAGGTTCATGCCAAACCCACGGTAGAACCTAGCCACCTTCTCGCTACAACGCTCATATCTACGTATCAATTTCAGGGCAGGGTGCCCGTATGTTCAATCAATAATAGTAAATATATATACATGATCGTTTAGATTCCTAGTTTGACCATACATTGCGAGACAAACGAATATCATTAGCGATATTATTTCCGATACTATATCCGCAATGGATTATATATTTACTATTATTGATTGAACATACGGGCACCCTGCCCTGAAATTGATACGTAGATATGAGCGTTGTAGCGAGAAGGTGGCTAGGTTCTACCGTGGGTTTGGCATGAACCGTTGGGGGCCGGTTGGTCGGGGTAGTGTCGTGGCGACGTATCGTACGCTGGTTCGTTAGGCGGGCCGATCCAGTGTCCCGTTGATTGGTTGAGTGCCCGTGTGCACCGGCCAATCGGCGTGTTCCGTTGTTGACCTATCAGGAACGCAATCGCTCATGCGAGATTGTGATGTTGGGAGCCACGGTAGAGCATAAAAGCCGAGTGTCTACATTCGATATTATCATTTGATATTATCATTTGACAAAGGAGACAGGGAGTGCGCCCTCGTGTAGCATCCTCGGACGCATCCACGTTTTCTCCAGTAATTACTGGGGTTTTTTCGTGGCCTCCGCGAACTAGTGTACCGGCACTAGTCAGGTGCTGAACGCCTTGCCCCAGCCTCTCGTAATTGAAGTAATTAGATAAATATTGGATTGTATTTATAGACACATATATGCGTATATGTGTATATATGTATGTGCATGGATGCACATTAAATAAAATAAACAAAGAATGGCGTAAATAATCATGTATGATTGAGACGCCAATTAAACATAAGATACACACACACATTTGACAAAGTATTGCAGTAGCATTCGAAACGTCATGATCGTTTAGATTCCTAGTTTGACCATACATTGCGAGACAAACGAATATCATTAGCGATATTATTTCCGATATAATAATGTAGTACGCGTGCGTCATAGTCAAAATTACGCGCGCACGAAAAATTGGCAAAATATGGTAAATGATCCTTTTTTTATTCGGCCGTAACTTTTTAAAAAGTGCACAACCACCCATTTTAATTCTAACATTCGGATAGATTATGAGTTGTAGATACGAATTCATACCTCATTTATGCCGAGTAAATGTTAAAAAGTCATCATTTTGACGGTTAAAGTTGAAATCGCGCACGAGTGTGAAAATTGGCTAAATACGGTCGCCCCCCCCCCCCCCCCAATGAAAATATTGGGGGGCGAACATTTAATTTCGCCCCCCCCCCCCCCCAATAATTCCGAAAATGAGGAAGAAAAAAATCGAGTGATATAATGCCAAAGAAGGGAAAGACACATTTATCAATAATTAATCTTCAAAATAGCCGTTTTTTAGTTTGAAAAGTACTGTAAATCTCTTTTTTGCGGCTCTCTTCGGCTCTTTATATGTAATTTTTCCCGAAGAAAAAGAATTTGGCAGTCATTTCTTATGAAATCAATCAATTTTGGGGTAATTAGTAAATATCTAATTGTCATGGGAACGCCCCTTTAAATCGCCAAAATGTGACGTCATCTACAGAACGGACTAATGAACTAAATTCTGTAGATGACGCGTCATGACGTAAGCCAATGAATTGTCAATCACATGTCCATCACGCTGCCGATTCCGGACCCTAAATGTGGGTGGGGCGTAAACTGGCTGCTAAATGAGATTTGGCATCAGAAGACTAGTCTTAAATCACTACTGTGTTTATTTTCATGGATTTTTTTTCGGCAGACCTATGTTTCAAGTCATCAACTATGGAATAAGTGTCAAAGTACGTTGTATTATTTAGGTCCTTTAACCGAAAGTGTTAGAGGCGGACACAAATGACAAACTCAGTAATATTAATAATAAAAATTAATACACCAATTTTCATTTGCAAAATTTTGCACACCTATTATAATAACCTTTTAATCACTACGAACTATTATTTTATACATATGAAAAATTATATTTTCTATTATTTTCCAAAGGATGCTTATCGCTTTACAACGTAATAACATGTGCAATGTTGTGTTAACACAATTACAAACATCACATTTATTTTCATTCAATATTTTCCATTACAAATAAATTATTATTCGAAGGTAATATTCTATGTAAGAGTCTAAAATAAAATTGCTTCATTGTAATAAAAATGTCTTGCTTTCATAGAGTGGTATTCTAAAATCTGTCTGAAGTCAGAATTTCTTTCTAAGTCATGATTTTGTCCTAAGTGGTATTCCAATATCCTTCCAAAATTAGCAAATTAGCGACTTAGGACAATTTGGTATTCTAAAATGCACTTAGGAAAGAATTTCTAGGAAAGTATTTAGGAAAGCCTGACCCCTTCCCTAACTCCAATTTGTTGTGTACAAAACATAGCAGTGACCTACAAAATGAAATGAAAAAAAAATGAAATGTATTAATATATCCTTTCACTCTTAACAAGGGTATTGAAGATAACAATATAAGAAATGTCTAATGAATAATATCACATAGCTATATACAATATGTACAAAGTATAATCATGCAATATTTACAAAGTATAATGATAACATCTAATATTTACAAAGTAATGATCTCTAATCGTAGGTATGATAGAAATGTATATGCAGGTGATGTAGTAATCAATTCATTAATTAATTAAAGGCACTAAATGAATCAGTTACAAAATTGTTCAGTCTCAGATTTATCACTGTGACAATTGTTGATTTTACACTTAATTTTGAATATTAAAATATAAGCGGTGATAATTCTTTGTCGTATGTACAATAATGAATAATATACAATAATATACACAATATTTATTTAAATCTGTCCATAATGATTCTGCAGAATTTTGATAGCTTCAACAATGTCGACGGCAAAGGGGAATTAAACAATTTATACATTTTGATAGTGTCCGGCCGTTTTTTAAAGTAATTATCGAGGAATCTTTTCCATGCTAGATCAAATTCCGTACATTCAAATAGGTAATGGAATTCATCCCCAAGTTTAGAATTAGTGCACAAAGTACAAACTCGTTGTGATCTATCCAGGTTTGAATATCTACCGGAAACAATTGGCAGACGATGATTTCCACATCTAAATTTACAAAGTATTACTATATGCTTAAATGGTAATTTCATAAGGCATTTTTCGAAAGTACATGTTTGTTTAAAGATGCGATAATTCAAACAATGTGAGTTACGGTTAACTTCATAATGCCAATTTTGAGAATAGAGATCATTTAACCGTTGTTTTATTTTCAATTCAAGCCACTTTCGGTCTTTGATCTCTATGCTATCCCAAAGATACGACAATCCTAGTTTATCTATTGAATTCTTTATCCTGGCTAACCAAGGGGAACGGTATATATTAAGATCAAACATCATTTTCACAATGTCATAAATAATGTGTGATAACTTTGAAGTTTTACTTGTAACAATCCCTATCCAAAATAATAACATTCTCATTTCGATATTCTTAAAAATACTATGCTTTCTTAACTCGCCAAATCCCATACAATTTGCACTACTTGTATTTATTTTGAGTAATTGTTTATAAAAGCTAATTTAAAAGTGTTCAATTTTTTTTAAATTTTCCTCACAACCCCATACTTCGCTTCCATATAAAAGAATAGGATTGAAAATTTTTTCAAAAAAATCCAATTCAATATCTATTGTTAAACTAAGCGATTTTGATTTTGCTCTTAAACTAAACTGGTTTTGCTACAAAACCAGTGGCTATAACATAAGCGCAGATAAATTTAGCGCGCACTGCACTTCCACCGTGCAGATCAAAGACAATAGAGCAAGCGCATTTCCCCGGCTTGTACGCAAAATGTATTTAATGATGGTTTCTATGGCTTCCTCCTCCTTTCTGATTGGATGCTTGGAAATTAAACAACATCAGTCATTGGCTCAAAGCTGCCTTCTGTGCGTGGACAAAAGCTTACTAATTTGCATTAAGATCTTCCTAAGTCAATATATTGGAATACCGATTTTGCACTTCCTAAGCACTTCATAACTTCCTGACTTAGGCAAGAACTTAGGAAGATATTTAGGAAAAAAATTAGAATACCACCCATAGTATTTATATCAATCGAATTTCCTGCTAATATTTCAAACAAACTCTCATTATTATTTTGCGGTGCTCTATCTTGTAGTTTCTCTAACCAACATTTCGGAAAAGACTTTTTCAATTTAACCAAATTTAAATTATACAATAAATTACTTGCTATATTGTCTGGAAATTACATATTTTACTTTAATGATGCCTAAATTAATCCATGTTTGAAAATATAACATATCATTCTTACATTTTATATTACTATTATACCATAACACTTGGTTTTCTATTTCCATTACATGTAGCAAATCAATAAATCGTAATTTACTCCATAATTATACAAACGAAATCCAAATAAAACGCGGGTAGCTTAAATTTATTTGGAAGTAAAACAATATCTTTTTTATTACAATTATATTTTGATTAAAACAGGGCAAAGAAAATGGGATTCCAACGGGATTCAAACCCGAGACCTCCGACTGAGCTATAGAAAACCCTCGTACGGTGCTCGTCCCTGAAACCCCTTAATTATCATTGCCCGAGTGATCAGAAGCTATTATAAACCTGACATAAACCCGAAGGATATAAATCAACTTGGGGATATATTATATACAAATATTTGTTTCATATTCTGAAAGAGTATGAGTTGCACATATGTTTACATACCTAACATTGGCCAATCAGATTTGGTAAAGTCTCCATAGTGCACGATAAAGTAAAAAAAAAAGGTTCGACCTTCAATTACTAGTCCTGTTCCCGTACTCAAATCGTAAAATAAAACAAGACGTCAAGTACAGAGCTATTTTACACTCATTTTGGTACATTTAAGAGCTTTCCACTCCCATTTGGATTACAAGTGAATGTTACCCTTTTTTTGTGTAATTCATTTATATCAATAAATGAACTGACAACATCACATTTCTTGTTGAAAAGGCAAACAAATCATATCCTATTTTCAGTACGTTTCATCACCTTAATTCGTCAACGTATGGCGAATTCAAAATCTAGTTATTTTTTGTCTTATTTATTTATTATTTTTCACATTTTTGTTCGTCGCATATCTCAAGATCAGATGAATTAATTGTCATGAATATTCACATGATGATAGATCATGTTCTAACTTACATATGTAAACTTTTTCAGTGACGTCACATCAATATGACGTCATCAGGACGCTATTTTGTCAAATAGTAATAATCATCATATGTCAGTCATGCCTTATCATTTTCAATTTCGCATCAATATTACTCAGGTCAATCGTCATCTTTTAAGCTCATGCCCATGCACCAACACATAAAGACGCGCGCGTACCAGTCCGTCAAATGAAAAAATGTAAACAAATGTTCAAAACCCTAACCCGAGTAATTTACTATAAATCATTAAGACACATTTCATCTTCCAAATGAAATGATAATACATTATTGTCATTCACGCATGACCGACTTAACATCAGTCAGAACACTTTTTCTCCCAACGAAAGGAGGGTACACTGTTAACAATATCAATGCATTTTGTGACATTTCACTTTTGACTTTGCCTCATATTTGAGTGTCATGCACATTCCATGATGAAATATTTATAGCAAATGTAATATGAATGTAAAGGGGAGAATACACACTGTCTAATGATACCACATTCATAAACGGTAATTAAGTAATAAGAAAGATGTGAATGCTCAAACTTGGATTGCGGAACTTTTTGTGAGGGGTATATTTGAGTTTCGTGTCACGATGGTAATACATGTACGTATATTGAAGTCGACGAAAACAGTTGATGCTGTATTTGTTCCCTTTCCATTTAATGATACTGATCGACTTTTGCAGACACTCTTTTTAAATCTCATGACATTCGTTTTTATAAATTCTTTACTAGACCTCTCAATGCCAAGTCCTTGTTATAATTACTGTTACGGATCATTGGCGCACACTAAGTACAAGTTAAGTTTTGCAGTTCAGTACTATAAATGCATGTTATGACAAAAGGCCTTCTCACCTTCGTTGTAAGGGGCATCAGGAGTGGAGGTCTGGATCCGAGAAGTTTCTTTATCTTTATCTTGTACATAGATGTGGGATTTTGCCAACACTAAGAAATAAGGAAAGTACATACAACGGTCAATACATTAATTGAGATTGGTGGATATCACCTTAAACGTGAACATAACAATTTAATTTTCAGAATTTAACGGTGCTTGAATGGTAGAGAAGCATTAACATGGCTATTACAGTGCTGCTTTCATTAACAAACAAAGCTTTTCAAACAAAAGGTGCCCTCCAGAACTCGGTTTGCAAAAAAATGCAATTTATATTATGTATATAGATATTGAAAAAACACGAATGTGGTTAGTTTGAAATATTTATTCAATAGAGAGATAATGTAAAACTATATTGAAGCCACTTAGGCATATTTGTTTGTTTATTAATGTCATTGCGTAAATAATGGGCCCCAACAGGGATTCCAATCGGTTATGGTTATTGCAACGAAAAGTGTACACGGCATGTTCAGACCTTGATGTAAAACTATTACGCTGTCCTCTACGCGTACGGCAACGTGTAACTCAATTGAGTCGATTCGACGAATCTTTGCAGCAGCTGGCCTTTACCTTTTTGTAGCTGGTAAACACCTGTGTTTTGCCGTCAGGGAAACAGCCAGAGTAGCACACTCCCAACAAAGCGGGATTGCTCTATTTTTCTTTAAGACCGTATGGATAATTAGAAACCAGTCTACACGGCTGTCCATCACGAAGTTGTGTACGTTAGTGCCAGGTCGCGATTTTTGTTTACCATACCACTAACGCGCCAGAGCGGCCAATTCTATTCTGCAGAGCGACTTGTTCTGAGACCATGCTCGAAACCCGTTGCAGAAAGAGATACAATCGATTGTAAGTTGCGATTAATTGTAAGGGGCCCAGGTTTCCAGGGCAAATTAAAACAAGGGATATCTGTCAAAATCTGACATGTTTTACCAAGATCCCCATTCTCCATGGTCAGTTACCACAAATCGAATAGTTTTTTTTTTAAGATGTAGGTAATTTTTAAGTTATAGTTCCATACCCTGAAATAGCATTATTATTGATCTACTTTCTTTAAAGTTGCAGAAAGTCCGATTTTGTTTTGGGACATACGGCATAGCGTAGGGTGTACTCATACTCGTAACGCATACTCAGTTAGCGAAGTCCTAGTACATGTATATGGTGGAGTCTGATCTTCACAGTGAATTCGAATTCAAGTCGCTCTGTGGAATAAAATTAGCAGATCTGAAGGGCCAGTCACGTGACGGTAGTGGACGTAGGTAGTTGAAAGTAGTTGAACGTACCGGAATCCATACCGTACCGTAGTTGTATGTGATGGTAACTTGGTATTAACTCGGGAAGCCGTGATCTTCGATTTAAAATGGCCGGTCATATTTACGGTAGTGGACGTAGTTGAACGTAGTTGAGGATAACGTAGTTGAAGGTACTTGAACGTACCAGCATCGTACCGGAAGGTAGTTGAACGTACCGGCATCCGTACCGTACCGTAGTTGTCCGTGATGCCAACTTGGTATTAACTCGGGGGAGCCGTAATCTTCCATTTAATTGTTTAACATGTTCAAAAGATCGGTACGTTTTTAGGCATCCGTAATGCTAACGTACACCGAAGTTTCACGAAGTCTGACGTAGTCTAACATACTTCGCTACGTACTCAAACGTACCCTAGCGTACTCTAACGTACTTCACCGTGCACAAAACAAGCATCGGCACTCTTGGTCCAGACATTTTTAAGCACAAAATTAGACAACTTTCACAGAACTGCTCAGTTTGAAAAAAACAAGCGCACAAAGGCCGTACAACACCGCGGACTGTCTGCATACTACGCGCGGAGTTGCTAAATATACCGTAGTGACGTTATTTAGCGTAGTCTTGTGGCTTCTGTAGTCTACCGTACTCAAGCGTAGTTAGACGTTTCACTCTATACCTGTCCGTGAGTGAGCTGCATCGGCATTACCAAAGTCTAGCGTAGTTTATCGTACTTGAACGTACTTATCTGTACTCTTCTGTTGCTCATCGACGTACCTTAACGTATTTAAACGTATTTTAACCTAGTTTAACGTACTTACAGCACGTCTGATCCACATTAAATTACCTTACGGATTACTACGTACACTACCGTAAGTATGTTCAAACAAGCGGTACATTAGAGGCTTTCGTGATGCTAACGTACTAAAGCAAAGTCTAACGTTCTCCTTAACGTACTCAAACGGTACCCTAGCGTACTTTACCGTGCACAAAACCGGCATCCGCACTCTTGGTCCAGGCATGTTTCATCAACAAAATAGACAAATTTCACAGAACTGCTCTGTTTAAACAAAATAACACACCATGGCCGTACCACAACGCGGGCTGGCTGCATACTCAGCGTGGAGTTGCTAAATATACCGTACTGACGTTCTGTAGCGTAGTCTAGCGTAGTGGCTGCCATATAGTTTACCGTACTCAAGCGTAGTTAGATCGACGTACCACTCCATACCTGTCCGTGAGCGAGCTGCACCCATATTATCGTAGTCTACCGTAGTTTATTGTTCTTAACGTACTTATCCGTACCCTTCTGTGGCCCACCACCATACCTAAACGTAGTTCAAGGAAGTTTAACCTAGTTTAACGTACCTACACCACATCTGAACCACGGTAAGTTACACTACGGATCACTACGTCCACTACCGTAAATGACCGGCCCTTGACGCGTATGGGGTATGGTAACATCAGCAGCTGCTATGATAAAACTTAAGAATGTGCATCGTGATACAGACATACTGTACATACGAGTGGTGAATGGCAAAACATGAAACGTTTTCAAATCATTTCATTCTCAAATAGTTTGAAACGGCAACGCGGTTCACGAATTATTCATAATCCCGGGACTAAAGGGCCGGTCATACTTACGGTAGGGGAAATAGTGATCCGTAGGGTAATTTAATGTGGGTCAGACGTGGTGTAAGTACGTTAAACTGGGTTAAACTAAGTTGAACAACGTGGAACTACGTTGACTTACGTTAAGGTACGGTGGTTGGCCACGGAAGGGTACGGATAAGTACGTTTAAGTACATTAAACTACGCTAGACTACGCTAATGTGGGTAGAGCTTGCTCACGGACAGGTATGGAGTGGTACGTCTGACTACGCTTGAGTACGAGAGACTGCGGTAGCCACTATGCTGGACTACGCTAAAGAACGCTAAAGAACTACGGTAAATAGCAACCCCGCACGGAGTATAACAGCCAGACGGTGGTGTGGTACGGCCGTTGTGCGCTTGTTTTTCAAACATAGCAGTTCTGTGAAATTTGTCTATATTTTTGCTCAAACATGTCTGGATCAAGACTGTCGATGCTGGTTTTGTACACGGTAAAGTACGTTAGAGTACGCTAGAGTACATTTAAGTACCTAACGAAGTACGTTAGACTACGCTAGACTTCGTTAGACTACGTTAAACTTCGGTTTAATACGTTATTACTACGGATGCCTTTAACGTACCGCTCTTTTGAACATGTTCAAAAATTAAATTGAAGATCACGGCTCTCCCGAGTTTATACCAAGTTAGCATCACTGACAACTACGATACGATACGGATGCTAGTACGTTCAACTACCTTCAACTTCGTTCAACTACGATCAACAACGTTAGCCACCACTACGTTTAACTACTTCCACTACCGCAAGTATGACCTGCCCTTAAGAGTGATCCCGCATTAAATTTGCAGGAGTGTGCTACACTGTTTGCTGCATTATACTTTAATGAAAAAAACTTTTCGACTTACAACGGTCAAACCTGATTGGTTGTGTGTGTGTGTGACTTAGGACGTTGTATTCCATAATGTAAAACAACTACCCCCGGACGACTACCCCAAGACAAATATCTCCCGGACAATGATTCCCACTCAACTACTCTTGGAAAATTACCACCTACGTTTGTATTTTCTCTACCTTTCGTGCATATTATAAAGCAAGTTTTGATTACTACATTTTATTTTCACTAAAATTGCACTATCCTTTTAAAAGTCCCAAGAACGCACTAAATACATTGAACATCTGTTAGCATTAGTCATCTTATTACTTAGTTTATGAAGAAATAGTTCTGGTGACGTCATAATTTCATCTATCACGTACACATACACTTGAATAAAAAAAAAATACTCCCAACATGGAGCATAATACCTCCAATCAATAGCATCGCTTTAATTTGTCTGCCATACTGGTTACACAAAACTATCCTGAATCGAAATATCACTGCTCTGATGGATGAGACATTTCGTTAAATCGTGTTACATGCTTCATTAGATTAGGGGGGGGGGGGGGGCCATTATGGCCCCC
>JBAMJV010007375.1:2500-39354 GCA_037951105.1 Echinarachnius parma | reverse complement strand
AACATTTGTTTGTAACCATCTGTATAACCATGTATTGTATTGCATATACATATCATTTTTGTGAGTTTGAAATGTACTTGATGACCATGGTTAATTATAATAATTAAAGCACAGTAGACTATAGTAGCTGCGCTATATAAATGGTCATATTAGTACTATTATTTGTAGTAGTATTTAGTTTGCTGCACTCGTTCCTTTCGAAAGGTCTGAAGAAGAAGAAGATGAAGAAGAAGAAGAAGAAGAAGAAGAAGAAGAAGAAGAAGAAGAAGAAGAAGAAGAAGAAGAAGAAGAAGAAGAAGAAGAAGAAGAAGAAGAAGAAGAAGAAGAAGAAGAAGAAGAAGAAGAAGAAGAAGGAGAAGAAGAAGAAGAAGAAGAAGAAGAAGAAGGAGGAGGAGGAGGAGGAGGAGGAGGAGGAGGAGGAGGAGGAGGAGGAGGAGGAGAAGGAGAAGGAAGGATAATTTGCAACTGTGCAATCGATTTGTAATACGAAGAATTTTAGAATACGAAGAAGTTGAGACTCCGGGGTGTTCATAATTATATTTAAAGGGATCTAGTAACTTTGTTGACATGTGCAAAAACTGGCGAATGGTTAATGAAATGTGTACATGTCTGTGATCTGAACGAAGGAGAAGAAGTTACTTATACTTCACCCTAGCATCCAAAATATACTTAGAATGGAACTAATAAAGCTAGTGCGGTTTTATGAATTATAGGTCCAGGCCTTTCAATGGGTGGTCCTATTTGGGCCATTTGGGGTATACGCTGTCAGATCTTGGTACTGTATTTACCAAGTCTGATTTGATAGGTGTGGTTCTGTTGTATGTGATTAATACTCAAAGAAATAAGGCAACAACATATGGAATATATAATTTAAGATATTCTTTTAAACCGAGCACCCAGCTCTAAATATCTATCAAATCTCAATAAACCATCATTGGTTAAAGGGTTAACATACACTGAATGTACAAATAGGCTTTATCACATGAAAACTGAGGAGTATAGACAATGTATAATCATCTTGTTTTCAAATGATCACGATTATTGATCCAATCTTATTCTGGAAATAATTGGTCAATCCAAACAAAGCATAAAACAAAGTAATTTAATTACAGCATAATCGTTCACAAACTAGACCAAACAAAACAATAATAAGTAATCGTATCAAATTAACGAACTGAACAAAACATAACTATCATGGCGCCATTAATCACAAAATAATAATCAGAGATAGTTCAGTTATCATTATTATTTCTATTATGGGGATAAATTAATGGGTGGATAGCACCTTAAAGTTCAGTTGTTGCCATAGTCGCCGGAAGTGGGGGGGGCAGGGGGGCGGCCGCCCCCCAATCCAAAAAGTGGGGGGGGGGGGGGGGGGCAAAACGCGTTTTTGCCCCCCCCCCAAAAAAAAAAAGCCCCCCCCCCGAAAATAAATAAATAAATAAAATGTATAAGCTAAGACTTGTTAATTCTAACGTTCAAAAACTAATTTATACATCCATTTTAAGTAATTTCGCTGCGCGCGAATTGCGTATGGTCTGGGGTGAGTACTTTTTCTGTATTGGGCTACGTAGTTATTGCTCTGGCTGCTTGTGTGACGTGCACCAAATTGCACAATTTCAAGTATATAAATGCAAAATCCCCCCTCACAAACCCTCCCCCCTCTGGCTCAGCCCCAGCCATTCTTGACTGTAGGCAATGTTGTTGGATCATACACAATGTGGCATATTTCTTAGTGTGTCAATTATTTGTTTTCTTCGTGAAAAATATATTTAAAATTTCTGGTCGATCAAATCATAACACGCTTTCCCAGATACAGTTAATCTTAAGCCCGAATTTTCTATCTAGGTATGCACCAGATTGCACCATTTTAAGTATACTCCGCAAAAAAAAAACTGGACACTTGTATAAGTTGAAATATTTCATATTAATGTACGATAAAGTGTACATGATCATATATCAAATTAAAGGGAATTTAGTCTTCTACATGCAGGGTATAACTTAAAGGTGTAATCGTTCATGCATGAAATGCCATGGTCAATTAACACTAGCAAGGTCTGTTTTCAAAAATAGCAAAACAATGGAGAACCACACCATTCGACTGAAATGATAGTAAGCGTTTCACTTAAAACAAGATGAGCGGGGCAAGTAAATTATGACATTATTCAACTTTATTGTTATGAACAAACTCTGGAAATACAAATTTGTCAATAAAACAGGGCCTTGTTATGAGAGCATTATCATACTGGCCTGTATTACAGGCATGAATCTTGTCTATTTCATGTGTCTCCTGCAATTTTAACCATAATTACCTAGATAAATGTCATGTTAAAGACTGCCCAAATGTTTGACCAAGGGTCATTTTTGACTGAAATAAGGGCACAAACTGTGGTTTTGACTAATAAAGCTTTGCCATGGAATTCCCCATTATGTTACTTTTGGATGAAAATAACGCCTATAACGTTCACAATTTGTCTTCATTTATACTCTTTATTGAGCTGAAGATAGAAAAGGTCACATTTGTAATGAAAAATTATGCCATCTCATGAATATAGCGTTTTAGATTATGCTTATCAACATTTATATGGTTGAGTGGATGTTCCATTTTTGCTATTTTTGAAAACAGACCTTGGTGTGGTTAATTGACCGTGACAAGTCATGCATGAATGATTTCATCTGGATTTCATGCGAATATTGAAGAGGGTAATTTTATCTTTAATTTGATATACAATATCATATATTTTATCGTTAATGAATACGAAATATTTGGTCTCATACAAGTGTCCAGTTTCTTTTTTTGCGGAGTATATATAAATGCAAAATCTTCCCCGTGGGAGGGGGATACCCCCTCCCAAACCCTCCCCCTCTGGCTCTGCCCCAGCCCTCGGTCGCTTCGCTCCCTAGGGACTCATTATTGGCTGTAGGCAATGTTGTTGGATCATACATAATGTGGCATATTAGTGTGTCAATTATTTGTTTTCTTCGTGAAAAATATATTTTAAATTTCTGGTCGATCAAATCATAACACGCTTTCCCAGATACAGTTAATCTTAAGCCCAAATTTCCTATCTAGGTATGCACTAGATTGCACAATTTCAAATCCAAAAATGCAAAAGCTCTCTACCGTGGGAGGGGGGATACCCCCCTCCCACACCCCCGCTCAGTCACTTCGCTCCCTCACAATGTCTCACTCTCACCTCTGGCAACCCTGTGAGTGTGGTTGGGCATGAGCCCCTACACAACAAAATCGTGAGCCCCCTTAGGTCTTTGCCCCGCCCCCCCCCCCCCCCCCCCCCAATCCAAAACTGCTTCCGGCGCGCCTGCACCAGATTGCACAATTTCAAGTCCAAAAATGCAAAAGCTCCCTATCTAATCAGATCATTCACCCCCCTCCCACACCCTCCCCCCGCTCAGTCACTACGCTCCCTATACTACTACTACTACTATTACTACTATTACTACCACTACTACTACTACTACTACTACTACAACTACTTCTACTACTTCTATGTTCGATTTTGATCTCCGTTCGCTGTGGAGCATTCCTTTCAAGCGGATCATGGGCATTCGGAAGAAAATTTATGTTATTTATTTAATGGGATCCAGTAACTTTCTTCTTTAACCTATAGTATGACAGTAGCTGCCAACGATCATACCATCGACAGTAATAATTCAATGTGAATTATGATTTTGAAAATTATGGAGACTTGTGTGAAAATTGCTATAATGGGCATACATGTATTGTAAGTATAGGTTTTCCCGCTCAATTTTCCATTTTTTTCAATCGAATTCATTTAGGGTCATTCGAATTCGCGCGTTGTCGCGTAATCGTTGGTATCGGTCTTCCAAATTCCGAATAAGTGCATGCGAATTCATGCATACGCACACGCTTTCGTGAATAGACACAGAAGTTCATTTATGGGCATTCGAATTCGCGAATGTGCAGCCAACTGTCAACGGCCTTTCGCGAATTCGAATGACCATTGATGAAAAGGTATGCACTTTATGCAAATTCACTTGCTCCTACGTGATTTTGAACGACTATTTACGAATTCGAATGCTGCTTTGGTACGGCGATCGCAAATCGCGCGAATTCGTTTGCTCCTATTATCAATTCGATTGACACAATCGCGAAATTGAGCGGGAAAACCTATACTAAACCATAGAGATAACATAAAATAGATTATAAACATAGAACACACAAACACGACATATCAGACTCACAGCTATACACAAAAGAAAATATACGTAGGCCTCAGTCTACACTTGTATTTTTTTTAAAAGAAAATTAACATGTCGTTATACCGTACCGTGTATATAAATTGTATCTAACAATGCATACATTAAAACCAGTTGTGAGCTTTTAGAACTTACGTTCTACTTTTCGCCTTCCTTCGCCGCGTGTCCACGTTAATAAAGGTTACTGTCCGTGTTGGTATTAGTTAGTATCACAGACACAAAAATAAAATCTGCATCAAATATTATTGAAGATGGTATCACCGGAGCGAGCAACGACAACGGTCACGACGGTGCTCAGTCTACCCAAGAGACACGAACATCAGCAACTCGTATTGATATTACCCTGAATGGAAACCTGGTGATGAAAAGTCCGCTCTTATGTGCTTAGTTGGCGCTGATTGGTGGATGCGAATGTCATCTATCTATATATAGTGTAATTTTGTATATATTTAAGTTTGACGTAATCTATGTTTCGCCTTTAAATTCCGAATAAGTGCATGCGAATGCACTTATTGTTTACGATAGCAATCATTAAAGAAAGACGCAAACATCATCAGATTCCATCAAAGGTGAAATTGCAGTGACCAGTGATTGGTCGATGAGGATCACTTTTTAGTGTTATTCTCTTGATATTGAGTTATTAATCAATGTATCGCTATATTGGATATTGTTTTCCTTAGCAACCATTTAAGAGACGCACACATCGGCATCCGTTATGGATGATCATGCAGATGAAAGTACTCATTCACTGTATTAAAGGGATAGTACAGTTCCTGTTGATAGGGCACTTCACGAAATGTATTTTAAAACTAAGTGCAACATTTTACAAAAAGCACATGAATTTAAAGACAGAATAAACTTTGACTTTTTTTGATCAAAATCAGTTTTTAAACAACATATTAAAATATTTATACATTAATCGAGTAAGTCATTCATTTAATACAAATATTAAAGGGATCTAGTAACTTTGTTGACATGTACAAAAAGTGATGAGTGGTTGATACAATGTATAGTATTGTTATCTGATATGTCCACTGGGTGTTGTTTGAAAATTTCAAGTTAAATGGACGTTATATGGCCGAGCAATGGGCAAAAATACAAAGTGATATTCACCAACTCATTGCACTCACTTTGTATACGGTTTTGACGATCCAGTGCTGGTAATTGAACATCTGAACATTTCAATCGTAAATATTTTTGTAATGAAAGGGAAATTTGAAAAACCGAAACCTGTCCTATGATTTTATTGTTAATACGAATACAACAAGGTATTAGGGAACCGCTAGAATTTCAATTGAATTTTGAGGATTTTTGACAATGTTACTAAGTCCTTTAATAAACCCCGCACATAAGGACAGATTATACCAAAGTGACATTTATTTGGTTGATAATCTCTTCATTGAATCATTGTTTTAGCAAACATTCACATTCGCAAATTTTTGAAAAAAAAAGTGGAAACGTTTAGGTGACTGAAGGGCGCACTCTTATTTTAACGGCAGTGACTGCCTTTTAAATTAAAATAGCCTACAAACGTTGCCGTTTCTATACCTTTCTACCTTTCAAGCATTTTTGAGTGATAATCTTTAGATGATAATGTACACGATTTCGTTACTAAATGTCAATTTGATCAGACCAGTACTGTCCCTTTAAGTTGCTGTGAACCACTAATTGGTCGATGCGAATTACATTCAGAGTATCGTCGTATCCTTTTTGAGAATGACGAAGCAATGTCATCATTATCAATGTCTTGCCTTTTTGGCTATTGTTAACTATAGCTGCATAACATATATACACAAATTTGTGTCAATGTTAGAGAGATATCATCAGTCAAACCTAAATCACTTGAAATTTAAATGCGTATCGGTTAATATTATTATCATAACCCTAATCATCCACATCAACTTCATCATTATCATCATGAACATCAACATCAACATCAACATCATCATCATCATCATACCAGATATATTAAAACCGTTAAAGTATGTATATGGATGATCCAGGAAGCAATATCACTGGTATGTCAACCCGTGTTGATGACTTTGATAAGAAGTCAAAGGGCTAGTAAAATATGTGCGATATGGTTTAAACAGTTCATGGTTATTTATTTCTTTTAAGTCTGGACTAACGTTAAACCACTGATGAGAATTCGGGCCAATATTATGACCAACCCAAAACACCAAACGCACACATGAAGGCGAAAATCAAAATGATGTAGAGACAAGATATGACGTAAGATACTAATTTTATTACACTCAAAACCACGTACAACGTTACACATCACTCACGAGAGAAAAGCATAACGAATAATTTAAAGCCTCATGGTTTCTAATAAATAGTTATTATGAAACTATCATATTTTTTCATCAAAAAAACAAAATGTTCACCCTAAAATACGGTTAAAGAGCGGCGTCTCACTAAAGGCCTTGTGAGGAATTTAAATGAAAGTTTGCTCCGCTGAAATGTTATTTTAGTTGCGACCACCCCATAATGGTACTCCCAACTTAGTATTTGTCGCTCGTGTAGGGATACATATTCACCTTTTAATACTAACAAGATAAATGGAATAATGCACATGCTTACTAAACTAATTCACAGTAGTAATATTGCATGATAAAGATATTTATATTCGATTTTAGATATTCAAAGGGATCTAGTAACTTTCTTGACATGTCCAAAAACTTAAAGGGATAGTTGAGTTCTGGTAAGGAGAGTACATTTTTGGTTAAACTGAATTTTAGTCACCAAAACCTGCATCATTACATTACAAACTAATAGTTATAACTAGAAAGGAACACAAAATTACAAATGACGTAGTAAAGATCATGTTATCATTCAAAAAGAGCCGTTAAAACGTAGGAGGGCGCTCTCTAAACACTCATCGGTTTCAACCATTTTGAATAAAATATTGTGCATGTGATGTTTTGTTGAAATAGTGATTAGATAGAGAAATAACCAACAACTATTTAAATACCTATTTTGTAACTTTTTGAAAAGAGGAAGCATTTTTAAACAAATTTTAACGACTGGTTCAAAATTCTCTAATAAACCTGGGGCCCCAGCTTTATTACAAATTGTTATATTTATGGATATTTCAGCCGTCTCTAAACCGATTTTGATCAAACAAAGATGATTTTATTATTTAAATATTATGCTCTTTCAAATATTACACTCAGTTTTTCATTACCTCACAAAAAAATAAGTAGTCTAGCGCCCTCTCTACCAAAACTCAACTATCCCTTTAAGGAAGGTTGTTAAAAATAATGTGCAATCTGTGTAAGAATCTGTAATCTCCGTAATGTCTCCGTGAGTAATGTGCGAACATTCAATGATAATGAATGTCACATGACCAAGTAATGGGAAAAGAAATGTTTGCTAACTTACTGCATTAACGTTGTACACAGTTGAACATCTCCCATGGACAACATTCAAACCCGAACGAGAAATGGTAATCAAATATACCGATTTATGTGAACTGTTAGTGTTGTAAGCAAGTGGTTCGGGCTTTTCTTTGACAATGTTACTACATGTAAGTTCAACTGAAGAAAAATAATGTCTTCTTCAAAAGATGCATCTAGTATACGAAAACTATTACTTTAACCCAATAACATGATATATATAATTATGTAGATATACGTTTATAAATAAGTTTTCGCAAGATTGGCGTGTAGGCTATACAGTCACCGGTTGAGAAAGAGGAGGTCGCTATGTCACTTTCCGTACTTTGAAGATAATCAGTTTACAGTTTGGGAGGCCTGTATTGTTAACCCCGTTTTAATAGTTTTCTTCAATTGCTGTAATATTTCCGAAATTATGAATAATCATTTCTGATTTGAACTATTGTATTTATTTTCCATATGAATTTAATTAAAACAATATCGAATGAAAAGTATAATTATTGGCATTACTTGTACATAACAAGAAAAAAAGTTATGTTATGTATTTCACGGACTTGATTTTCAATTGTGAACATATTAATTCTTATTGCAATCGGCGGAGGAGCCATTCAATCGAGAAATCTGAGCTTGTAAAATGAAAGGCCCCTGGAAAACATATAACACCAATTGACACAATGTAAGATATTGCCTTTTAAAACGAATCTCTACACAATAAGATACAAGCGGATAATCTATACACAATTGAACACATAATTGAAAACATAATTACAGTAATTGACACAATGTAAGATATTGCATTTTACAACGAAACTCTACACAGTTCAATAAATGTGTACACTTATTACAGTTTGAATATGCTTATATACAAGATAATACCGAGCGGACCAGTCAAAAGGAACGACATACCTTCCATACCATGACGTTAAACGACTTGTTTTTCACTTAAGATTGCGAATACTTAACTGATCAAAAATATACCCCCAAATCAACAGATTAGGTAAACTTTTTTAGGGCGTAATTATTTACGAAATTTCTGTTTTCAAATTTGTCAGTAGTTGTATTGCGTGAAAATTTCCCGCTATCGCGTGTCATAGTGCATATGGTTTATATATATGCATGCCTCGGCCTAACCGTTTATTAATGTAAATAATGCTCTTTATTATTTGTCATGTTTATCAAACCAGTGGTTTTGTCCCAATGTAAAGGAATGTTTGTCGTTCTGTTTATCCTGGGCCACAACGTAAACCTTTAAATACGATTAACTATATGTCTAGTACAGATACTCTACTCACAATAATGCACACTACGAACGATTCGTGCAATAGACCGTCCCTCGCTATCATATTCTAATGTGTGCGCATTCCTTGCCATAATAATGGCTCGCTGGTCACAATCTGTTCAATTAATATTTTCCCGACTAATGAAATTCAATATGATATTTTAATCCATCTCGCTGATATTAGTTGTTACTATGTCGGTCAAACATCTCCCAGCTGTCAGGTTGCTATAGTTACAACCGTCATAAGTTGGATATGCATGGAATTGGAATATATTAGCGACATAGTCTATTGCATTTATTAAAACAACTGATACTCGGAAAAGTTAAGCAAATCATGACACATATATACAACACATTTTACTTAATATTTACATTTCACCCGTATAAAGCTAAAGATTTTTATGCGTCCGCATGCCAAATCAGGATGGGGCAGGTGTGGTAGGACGGGGAGGTGGGCGGGGGTCGTGGGGTGGCAGATTTATTTGCATATATTATGTTTTGATTACTTATTTACTTATACACCAATGTATTTCATTGTTCGTATATAAAAGCAAGCCAGGTTGCCCGAACTTTCATAATAAAACCTTGAATAACGGAGGCGCTATTTCCGATACAATGTTACAAACCCTACAATATAATGTTACTTGTGGCATATGTGAGCTTTTTTTATGGGAATGTCATGTTCATGCACATCAATCCTTATAATGCAAGGTTATAATACAATCTAGAGCACGACCTTCTTTTAGATTGTAGATTGATTACATAAAGGCCCAATTTCATACACAGAGTCGCCTTGAAGGTGACCTTCTTTTAAACAAGAGAACACATAATCCAACAGGAAGATAGTTGTAATCATTGTTTGTAAGATGATTGTAGATTTCATGTAGAACTCCATTTGCATATTTTAAGGCGTACTTATGTTTTACAAATCATAATGAGCATTCATAGCGTGGGGTCTTATTTCTATTGTTTTGGACATTGTTCCTTATGGGCAACAAACCCAGGCATAATCCTTGTCAAAGTTTATTTACATCACTGACAATGAACTATGTTAATGGTTTGAATGAACTATGATTACTGAGAAGAAAAAAACTTCGGTTGGAAAACAACGCTCCCTACCATTTGGGCCATGCTTTCTTTTTATTCATACTCTCTTGTTATTGTGTTTATATTCATATCTAATTATTGTCATACACGCTATATTCATTATTTTGGAAACATACAATATTACCAAAAATCACTATTGCGTAATTTAAATGAGCCATTTCACCAATATTTTAGATGAATAAAAACATTATTAAATTTGTTTTAAGGGGCCCAGTGGGGTATTATTTGACGTTTTTGCACACTTTTACTATATCGCGAATATCTTTCTAACCATTGAAGCTACCCCCTACAAACCATCCATTTCTGGAAAGCGTAGAATATGGGGAATCCAAAAAAACTAAATTAAAGACTTAATTGGACTTAAAATAAGAGTTTAAAAAACAATAATATAGAGAAATTATGATTTTTTTTACTTTTAGCAAGTCAACATTCAAAACGTATCTCCTCAGATGTATAGGGGCGTATGAATTCTACATTTTAAAGATAGATATTATGATGCTATACAAACAAATTAATGATTGCTTTTTACATTATTCAATTATGTTCATAGTCAAAACAAAATTTTGCAAAAAAATCAGAAATGTACATATTAAATGTGCATATTTTTCCTCCGATTTTCATTGAATTTGAGTTAAAGGTCACATACAATATTGATATTTGTTAGATAAATGTGACATGGATAACAATATGAAAATAGCGGGATAAATAGTCAGTAGTTGGTTCACCGGAAGTTTAGGGCATGTTAATCACATATAAACTGCCATGTTTATTTTCTGCATGACAATATATGTTGCTGCTTCACTCTGAAATAAGAGGGACACAATTTGGATGGTACAAATTTTGATTTGGGACAATTTGATTTGGACTATTTGTGAAAAGTAGAATTTAAAATGTCCTATCTAAGCTGGAAAATAATCACTTTCGGCCCCAAAAATGTACAACATTGATTTTAAAAATTCTTAATTTGTCCGTTTAATAGCTACCCCTTACCCCACAATGTATGTATTTTCTTAAAGCTTAGAATCCATGGATCATTCTAAGATAACAATCTCAATTTTGATGAAAACAAAATTCAATACCCCACTGGGCCCCTTAAACTTATCCACATACTTATGCGGTAGTAATACAGAACAACATTTGGGAACGGATGAAGGGGTACAACTGTGTCTGATTTATGCCTAATAGAAAAAAGCCCGTCCTTATTGCGGCAAAAAAAATCATTGCCCTCAAAGCATTGCCAATTTAAATAATTTTGTTGACAACTGTAGTCACTATAGGAATCTTGCAAACAACCTATTTTAACTCGCTACACGCCGTTTCGCTCCAATATGGCGACCGCCGACCTTGAATACAGTTTGACAACGCCGCATCTGCAGATTGCATTAGAGGATTAGTCTGCACGAATTTGACATACAACATTCCCAAAATTAGATAAGTCGCAAGCCACATCGAGCCATTTCCATTCTTCCCCGCCAGTTACATAACTACAGTTTGCGTCCACTCTGTTCGGTTCTGCGTACCAATCTTTGAAAAGAAACAAGGAACAAAATACATTGAACATTTTTTAGAAATGTAAAGAAAACGTAGACAATAATTATGCACTTTCCTACTACACCAAAATAAGTTTGAATCAATGGACTGAGATTTCAATTTTTCGTTACCTCTTTTCTTTTTTCTTGTTTATAATGTTCAATTCATCCTGAATGTGACTATTATTTCCGGTTTTGATTTATATTCAGATATTTGTGTGCAACTATACTTTTTATTTGGTATTTCAACAACATAACATGTTCAAGGCTACACGGCATGTGTAATCGCACATTTTCAAACATTGACCAGTACCCAGGAACCATTTTGTCATAATACACAATCATAAAGGATCTAGTAACATTGTCGAAATACACACACAACTTACATAAAACTCTAGCGGTTCTTGCATACCTCGTCGAACTCGTATTACCAAAAGAAGCATTAAACATGGTGTGTTCGGATATGAAAATGAGACTATGTACCAAATGTGTACAACCAATGATCACACTTGTTTATTTTTATTAAAATTACTTACATATATTGTTTTTGTTTTTTCTTGTTGGTAAATGCGTATACGTCGTTAAACTATATTTAGTTTTAGTTTCATTCTTTATTTGAGCAGCTTTCAAGAGCTGATATTGTTTGTTTTCATTCCTGAAACAAAGTAATGGTTTTGTTTATGAATTATTTCATTGTATAGGAATCTGTATGTACTGTATAATAACTTACTATATTATAGTTGGTTATCATTTTTGTCGTTTTATGATAAAATGTTCAATGCCTTTTTAATATGAATTGTATCCATTAGGCATTAATTGTTTTGTAATTATTGTATATGTTGTTCCGTCATCAGGGTGTCTATACTCGATATTATATAATATGCTTCTTAAATGTGCTCTTTGTTACACTGTGTTTGTTTTAATTTGTGTCTGAATTATATATAAAATATACGTTGGAATGAACTAATTTAAATACTTGTTTTCTTGGTTTCAATTAGGCCAATACTCACTTCTGTAGTCACTTAGACTAGTACCGTCCCTGTCCCTCTTACACATCCAAGTCCCTTCCACGTCCTCGCAGTTGATCGGATACCTATTCGAAGGTACCAAGTTTATGAAGATATTGGTTTCCTCGTCGCTGTCCAACTGTAGAAGGGACGGGTAGCTAGCTTGTCCCCCGTAGGTAACAGGGCCAATACTTGAACAGTAGTCTCGTGCCTCGGTCCAGCTCCAGATTCCGAGAGGGGAGCCGAAGTAGCACTTTCCAGGGTGACTCAGCTCCCACCTTTCGGGGCATGTTGGCAGGTCTAAAGATAGAATAGACAATAAACAAAACAGAAGAACAAACAACTGATTATGTATATTATGTCAGCATGTCAGCATAAACGCATTCCACTTTTTTCTATTTCATAGGTAGTTATCAACATGTTTTTTGTTCCAGAGTAAACTGCAAAGAGCCATACTGAAATATTAGTATATACCACCTGAACACTGGGGTGGCAAACGCATTCTTAATTCTTTAAACTCAGAAATAACCTACTTTAAATCAAGTTTCTTAAAGAGATCTAGTACCATAGTAAAAATCCTCAACATTTAATTGGAATTCTAGCGGTTCTCACACACCTCATTATGTCCGTATTACCAACAGAAGCATGGTACAGATTTCGGTTTTCCAAATGTTTCTTCCGTTAGAAAGATATGTATGATTGAAGTGTTCAGATTTTAATGTATCTAGTGGATAATTATAATTGTGTAAAAAAGTGAGTGCAATGAGTTAGCGAATATCACTTTACATTTTCACTGATTGCTTGGTCATATGACATTCATTCACCATGTGATTTTACATATCACTCACTGGACATATCAGATCTCATACGTACACATTTTAATCAACCACTTGCACGATTTTGCACAAGGCAATCAAGTAACTAGATCCCTTTAATATATAAGTCTTATTTTCTGATAGACGATCAGTGGAGCCTGACACAGCGAGTCTGAGTGGAACAGTCATCGGAACACAGACTCTGTGTGCCCTCCGCACACAGAGCCGACTAGACCCGATCCGACTGGTTTTCAGTCGGTTCAGCTCAGTATACGTTGCCTCAGGAATCCTGTTTTGCCGGTCAATTGCCAGTCGGAGATCGTTCGAGGCCGATTCAACACGTTGAATCGGCTACGACTGAGCGAAACTGACTCTAGCCTAACTAAAAACCAGTTGGATCGGGTCGGGTCGGCTCTGTGTGCGGAGGGCTATTTACTAGGGTGACCCGAACAAAACCGTCTTCGAGAATCTTTATATTGTGTACAGGATATTGCTCGTATATTCCACACTGTATGGGTGAAGTTTCAGTTGAAATGGCCTCCTGGTTTCTAGTCAGTTTTTTAGCATAAACGATGATACAAATAGTGGTTCTGGTGCTGAATTAGAGGCGAAAAAGTTATATTTGTGTTATATTGCACGTACCTGACTCGCAATTCGCTCCTGTATAATCTTCTGCACAGAGACACTCGTACCCAGACGATGTGTCCACACACGTAGCGTCGTTCTTGCAAGGACTACTCCAACATTCTGTGTTAATCAAGACAAATACAATTCACGAAAGAAAGAAAAGTGATTGATATTACTATACAATTTATAATGAAATGGGAGAGTGGGACGAATTCCCAGAGACGGCCGTCGCCTATATCTATAAATTTGAACCCACTGGACATGTTGTAAAATAGCAAACTTATTATGACTAAAAAGTGGTTTCTTCATTACAGTATTCTCCTTAATTACTTACATTCCAATTCTGTACTACCAAAATTGTACAATCCATTTATGGTAAGAACTTTTGTGACATCCATTCTTGGGTTTTACATGGTTTTTGTGACCCATAGTCGTCTCATAGATGTCTATGCTCGTAACAAGTGTATACACAGTAATTCAACACGTCTTCCCAAAGCCTTGTGGTGAGACCCCACGTCTGAATGGCAAAAACGACAGGAGAGGGCGACTTTCAAACAAGTCCACGATCTACTTTTTGCTACGATATATTTTACTTACTTTTTAACTAATGAATAACCCAAGTCGACCCCTGTACTTCTATGTTAATGATAAAGGTATACAAGTACATTTTAACTCAATACGTCTTGACATAGCCTTTTGGTAAGTCCCGCGTCTGAATATGGTGGGAATGACTGTAGAGGACGAGTGTCACACTACGTACAGTCTGGGTTGTTGACACCTGTTAACTCATTTCACCCCTATTATATTGTGTGTTTACTAAGACACCACATTGAGATGGCACAAATTGCTAAGCCCCCCCCCCCCCCCAAAAAAAAAAAAAAAAAAAAAAAAAAAGAAAAAAAAACGTGCTTACCCGATGATTAGTTTTACTGTTGAACACATTGCGCAATATTTTGGCTATACAAGTGCGATAAAAGGTAACATTATAAAGAGAATCGACATCCAGTTGCGTAGCATTCTCCGACTGATGTTTTGTATTTATTTTATTATTTTGTTTTAATGTGTTTAATTGTATTTATTTATTCAATGTTTAATTTTTATTTTGGTTTGGGGGGAGGGCGGTACGCCAATTATTGGGGGCATTATTACGTATTTATATATTTATTTATTTTGGTGAAGGAGATTCCCTTTATGTTTTGTATTGTTTGTATCCGATATCTGAAGGGGGAGGCGACGTGCCCTTATGCACCCCGGTGCTACGTCACTGTCGATACCCCGCCCACTTTCACTATTAGCATTGAAAGTTAAAGGCCAGTCATACTTGCGGTAATGTACGTAGTGATCCGTAGGGTAATTTAATGTGGGTCAAACGTGGTGTAAGTACGTTAAACTAGGTTAAACTAGGTTAAACTACGTGGAACTACGTTGAACTACGTTAAGGTACGGTGGTTGGCCACGGAAGGGTACGGATAAGTACGTTTAAGTACATTCAACTACGCTAGACTACGCTAATGTGGGTACAGCTTGCTCACGGACAGGTACGGAGTGGTACGTCTGACTACGCTTGAGTACGAGAGACTGCGGTAGCCACTACGCTGGACTACGCTAAAGAACGTCAAACTACGGTAAATAGCAACCCCGCACGGAGTATAACAGCCAACCGGCGGTGTGGTACGGCCATTGCGCTTGTTTTTCAAACATAGCAGGTCTGTGAAATTTGTCTTATTTTTTAAAATTAAACATGTCTGGATCAAGACTGTCGATGCTGGTGATGTACGTTAGAGTACGCTAGAGTACATTTAAGTATGTAACGAAGTACGTTAGACTACGTTAAACTTCGGTTTAGTAAATATTACTACGGATGCCTTTAACGTACCGCTCTTTTGAACATGTTTAAAAATTAAATCGAAGATCACGGCTCCCCCGAGTTAATACCAAGTTAGCATCACAGACAACTACGGTATGATACGGATGCTAGTACGTTCAACTACCTTCAACTTCGTTCAACTACGATCAACAACGTTAGCCACCACTACGTTCAACTACGTCCACTACCGCAAGTATGACCGGCCCTTTATACGCGTTATACGCGTTGTAGTCTTTTACCAGTCGTTTCTGAAATCAAACCATGCCACATCATTATCATCCCCAAAAGCACCACTTTATTATTTACCCACTGCCAAGGTGCTAACCTCCAAGTGCCACCAGAAGGCCAACGTTAAATGGCTATTTCAAGGCTTATTCAAGGGCCGGTCACATTTACGGTAGTGGACGTAGTGATCAGTAGGGTAATTTAATGTGGGTCATACGTGGTGTAAGTAAACAATGTTTTGTGCAGCTGAATGCCACCTGTGTTGGGATCTTGGTTTTGTGTGTGTGAACTTTAGGGTAGTTTGGTTTTAAAATCATGATTCTTTATTCGACGTATCGTTAGTCATGATTTTTTTAGTCATGATTAACGGGACTTAGTAACATTCTCCAAATCCTCAAAACAAAATGTTAATTCTAGCGGTTCCCTCATACCTTGTTGTATTCGTATTACCAATAAAATCATGGGACAGGTTTCGGTTTTTCAAATTTCCCTTTCGTTACAAAGATATGTACGATCGAAGTATTCAGATAAGAAAAACTCCGGTGGAGTTTTTCTTACTGTGTACAAAGTGAGTGCAGTGAGTTTAATAGTGACTATCACTTTGCATTTTCGCTCAGTACTTGGCCATGCAATGTCCATTTGACTTGAAATTTTCACACAATACCCTGTGGACATATGAGATAACAACAATATACATTGCATCAACCATTCATCACTTTTTGCACATGTCAACAAAGTTACTAGATCCCTTTAAGGGATGAACATTTGTGTGTAACCAACACGCTGCTACTTCTTCCTCCTTCCAACAAAGTGCAGCTTCAGACTTTAATATTACACACTGTTCATGCATGCGTGGGACGCTTGTACAAGCTAATTACCATATTAGGACCCTTGTACATGTACATACATGTTAAACAAACTAGGTCGACTAGTCCTGCGGACTAGCCTAGATATTCAGAGCTAAATAACAGTCCTTTTCTGTCAATGAGTGATAATTTTAGTCTCAGCCTAAACTTTTATCTGAATCAATTCATGTTGAAATGAAAATATGACTAGTCTTTAAAGGGGCCCTGCAACCCAAATGCATGTTGACCTCTGTTCATCTGTATTAGTGTACACATTCAATATTTGTAAACGGTTTGACCCAAATATGTTTTGTATATTTTTAAACATGTTATCATTTATTTGTCTTCATGTTGCTAAGCCCCACCTCCTAAAAAACCCTCCAGAGCAAATTCTATTGTTGACCTGCAGTGACATTTGTCAATCACTGGTCAGCTACCATGAGATTAACAAAAGATGAAATTACAAAAAGAACATCCACACAAAAGCATGCCCTGCATACCTCCATGCAATAGCTTAGACAGTGCTTTTCTTCTGACATAGCAACAGCTATTGTAATTGAAGTTGTGTGAGTTGGTATTCTATTCAACCGTGTGATGCTATTGTGATTAGGCTAATCACAATAGCATGGTAGCTGACCAGTGATTGACAAATGATGTCACTGCAGGTCAACAATAGAATTTGCTCTGGAGGGTTTTTTAGGAGCTGGGGCTTAGCAACATGAAGACAAATAAATGATAAAATGTTATAAAATATACAAAACATATTTGGGTCAAACCGTTTACAAATATTGAATGTGTACACTAATACAGATGAACAGAGGTAAACATGCATTTGGGTTGCAGGGCCCATTTAAGCAATGCCTGTAGAATGTATACACTGAGGAATCTGTAAAGTGTAAAGAAGTCCCAA
Source organism: Echinarachnius parma (assembly GCA_037951105.1). Lineage (NCBI taxonomy): Eukaryota > Metazoa > Echinodermata > Echinoidea > Clypeasteroida > Echinarachniidae > Echinarachnius > Echinarachnius parma. The sequence goes on along the minus strand of JBAMJV010007375.1, from coordinate 21,506 downwards.
ATATCCAGCTATATAGCACTTGATCACATGCTACGTTGTAATGCCAATTCAGACAAACCATCTTTTTTAGGGTTACTGTAATTGTTTCGCGGAGCGATTTAATTTTAGTTGAAAACTTTAGAGACACCATACGTGACCTTTGCTCCGAATGACGTGCGTGAAGCGTACCTTTGAATGACGTGAAGCGTAAAACACGTACAAATCAGTTAGCATGATGGATGCACACCGTTATGGACGTCTGTGATGTACGGCTGAAGTTTAAAGCAGGACTTTGACGCTAACTCGCCTGTTTTACTGCGGTTTCTTTACCTTTATGGAAGGATGTTAGTTTGTCCCGCCACAGAAGTAAGTTTAATGAAATAAATACTATAAATTTGTCCAATATACCACAGATTTGAGCAAGAACATTAGTGCTCAAAAATGAACTATGAATGAACTCAAGTTGAACTTATTAGCGCATCCAAAATGGCTGCGCACAGATTACGCTATATCATGTAGTGATTTAGTGCGGATGACTGATTGATGAATTTAATGTAACAGTTACTCTGGCAATTTATACTGTCATACTCATTAACCAATTATGGTACCAGTGTTAAGAGGATTTATATGAAATAAAGAATCAAGTTGACAAACTTGAAAGGTGTGCCAATTAATGGACGCTATGTGAACAGAGTTGCCAAGTGATAAACAGATATAAATTGTATTCAACATAAGAGAATACAACATGGAAATTCCAAAATGTGAGGGTTGCTATTGGAATGCAACCAGTTTGTATTTAGTTTGTTTTTCTGGAAAATGATCTGGATTGTGGAAAAACACAAATTGTGTTTTCCTGACAAAAATTGTTGGTTGTCATGAGATATTTGATTTGACAAAACGTTGTTGCTGTATTGATAAACTTGGCAGCTATGGCGTAGGATTAGTTAAGAGTCAAAATAAAGGCAAACGCGAGACTGAAAGTATTATAATTTAATGGAGGTTTTATTGGTTAACAAAGTCAAAGATACATTATTTTCTAGATATGTCAGATACATCAGACTGTCATGGTCAATTGAATGTCACTCTAGGCAAACAGACACAAGTGACATAGTCTATTGCATTCAAGAGTGATTTGATAAAATGTAGATCAAGTAATCAAGTATATGCATCAAGTACAAGCCTTGATGCAAGGAAGAGTGGTTGTGTTTTATATGCAAATTAAGACTTGCAAATTGTTTGATTCATATGCAAATTTAGCTATGCAAATCTTTCATTTATATGCGAATTAGCAAGTGGAAATTGTAGAATCACTAGTTTAGTAATTTGAAGATGAATTGCGAGCTCATAGAATTACTGCCTGAGTTTTCGTAGGTCATATTTTATAGGTTTCTAGACCGATTCAGTGATTAATAAAGACAGGTTAAGATGAAAGAGTTAATTACATTCATCATGTGATTAGATTGTAGTAACTCATAGTGTTGATTTAACTTGAATTATGCACCTATTATGCAGCTTAAGAATTTGGTTGTCATAAAATGTTAGACAATTATTCAGGAATTGATTGATTAGGTTTATGCATACTAGTAAAAGCACAAGGGTTTGAAATTTACATTAATTTTGAGAAGCAAATTCTAAGGATGAAAGCACTAAGACTAAAGCTTTATTTTCTGAAAAGTATGACAAAAACTTGTGAAGCTTATAGAATGCAAACTTAAATAAGTGTTACATTTTATTCTTACACAAGCTGTATTTAAAGGAGCGGTTATTAATGCTTAAAGGTGCAGTAGCATTTGTTGCATACTTAAAGGTAATTTTGTACTGTAAAATGTCATATACAGTTATGTGAACAAGACTAGGTATGTGAATAATGTACTAAATCATTTCTTTGGTTCTTTCTGTTTTTTACAGATCGAATAAAATAAGCTTAACGGCTTACCTATCTCAATTTCAAGCGGTACAACATTCCTTTCTTGCTGACTCCCTTTCGTCACTTATCCAGTAATTAATTATCAACTAGCGGCACCCGCGGAAATCCGTCAGGATATTTTAAAGATGGTCTAGTCAGGCACGGAAAACGGATCTCTATTGAGTTTGTACAGAGAGTACGTGCACAGTGAATCGCAACGCGGATCATGAATTATGTATTTCCCACTTCAGCGGGATAACGAGTGATCCCACTTTTGCCGGAGTGTGCTACACTGATTAAATTATTTGTTATTATTTTACCAGACGTCCCTTACATGCAGACACGATACATTATGTATAAGGCTCGTCTTGCAACAGTTACAGTTTCACAAATTTAAAGTAATTACCTGGATCAAGTAAATTGATCTGGCACACGACAGCGTTCCCAAAGTACGCCAAGTCGCAGGGTTGGGTTAGCCATTGCATTGATCCCCCCAGCACGTACAGATAAACGCACCTTTCCTCACCATCAAAGTAGCGAGGTTCACCTGTCATCCAGTCTGGTAAAATAGTAATAACAAATGGGTAAACTTTCATGTATCGCTTCATGTTACAAATATAGTCCTTCTTTTCCTTTTTTTCACAAGCCCCCCCCCCCCCCCCTCACCCCCCCCCCCCCTTTCAGGCCCCTTTTTTGTTTTTACTTGTCAGCCTGGAGCCCGTCAGTGGGCATAATACGGACCTTAAACAGCTCATGGATCACCCCCCCTTATTTTAAGATTATGTGCTACGCCACTAGGTGGGGGCAGGATGATCTACTTCTATGAATTCAGGCCAAAGCGCTACATTGATTATGTAGTCCAAATTTGACAAAGAATTATGTAACAATTACTCCGTGACGCAGAATATAGACAAAATAGAACAACATATAATTGCATCACTCGCGCATCACTCCAGACTGCGACGTAAGCACGTGGCTCCTCCGTATTCTTGCGTTTAATAGATGGCAAGCAGAGACAGGTTATTTGTGAACCATCTCATCCCTAACTGCACGAATATGTTACAATAGCCTCAAGCGGTGACGTATCGACCCGTTGTGCTGGTACGTCTTCACTGGTCCATTTACGTCGTCGCTTACGGGATACTTGTTTACATTTTACTCTGCGGGGACATTTACATCAGAGTGCAGATGGATTTTGCTTACTTCTGTAGTCTGAAAGTTGTCCGTCAGTGTCTACACAAGTAAAGCTGCCATTGCCGCGCACGTCCCGACAGTTAAGCCATAAGAGTTTGAAGAGCAAGTTCTCGTAGACATCAGACACGTTTGAAGGCAGAAGGTTGTTGCGAACGAAATCTTCATCCTGCTTCGAGTTGATGACGAGCAGAGACGCATTAGCGGTGTGCCCTTCCAGTGTCACTTGTCCAAGGTTAGTACAATAGTCGTTAGCGTCGTCGAATTGAAACCTGGCAAAAACATCATCAGCAACGTGGAAACATTTGGTCGGTGAGCAGTCCCACTCTAGAAAGAAAAGAAAGAGATTAAAGCGCAAGTCTTATAGCGGGATTTTGGTTCAGGGGAACAAAATATTGCCGCGGAAAAAAAACCTTATAACCAGCACACTATAAATAATCAGCTGCTGACTTCTAATCTGTTTGATGAGCATTACCTCTCCTTAGTGAGATGAAATGAAACGAAGTATTTGACTTTTTGGGAATTTTGGTTCATGCAAAGACACTTGCTGCGAAAAAAAGATCATCTTGCTTCTTGTAAATGACCAAAAGTGACCAGGAGGTACAAGCTATTTGTGAGCCATTTTCCCTAGCTGCACGAAAATGTTACAATAGTCAGGTCCTGAGCGATGACATATCTACCCAAGTGAACGAAGTAAGGTGAACACATTTGGTTATTCAGCAGACCCACACTACAGCGTGAAGAAAAGGGACACATTTAAGTTGTGCGGAGATTAGGCAGATGCAGCATCGTCGTTTGTAGACTTGGTACAGAATCATGCGCAAAAAGCAAGACTTTTAAGTTCTTTCTACTCTCTGTCAAAAAGAATATTTCGCCGCAGTTCATCTCCGAATTCATCACACCGCCGGCAACAACTGAAACCCTCTGCCCACGCTGGCCCGTACCCTTACACAAATTCCTGTGGTAATTTATGTCGTAACTGATGTTACCACACAAAATACCACAGGAATAAAAGTACCACAGGAATTCGTGTGGTAATGTCACTAGACTCTTGTGGTATATGTCAACGGCTTGCTATGGTAATTTGGTATTTCCTGTGGTACCTGATGTTACCACATAAAATACCACAGGAATATTCAGTACCACATGAACTATTGCGGTAATCACAAAGACTCATGTGGTAATAACTGGTATTTAACTGGATTACCACACGCCAGTTACCACAGGATTACCACAGGCCAGTTACCACATGATTACCACACACCAGTTACCGCAGGATTACCACACACCAGTTACCACATGATTACCACACACCAGTTACCACATGATTACCACACACCAGTTACCACAGGATTATCACACACCAGTTACCACATGATTGCCACACACCAGTTACCACAGTATTACCACAGTCCAGTTACCACAGGATTACCTACATGTACATGTGCAACATGTGTCAATTGTATAGTAATTGTGAGTGTTTTATGCAAGAATTATTAAGACAAACTTTGCACCATATGTTTTCTTGGTATACAATTGTTTTGGTCTTGATTTCTTTTCATAACCATTAAGCAATATTAAATATTTTTATTATGGAAATAATCCTAACTTGGCACAGCCATATTGCACTTAGGAAGTCCAATTCTAATCCAGTACAGTGTGTGATCATGCTGTGATCAACTCGCTTCCAATTGAAATTGACATCAATGTCAATAATTGGTAATAATTGGTTTAATTGGATATTCCCTTACAAAAATGTCCTGTGGTAATTCCTGTGGTAACTGATGTTACCACACAAAATACCACAGGAATTTGTGTGGTAATGTTGTGTGGTAACGTCCCAAAACACCACAGGAATACCACGGGGGTCCAAAAATACCACAGGATTACCACATGAATACCACATAAAATGACAGAATACCACAGGAATATTTGTGTGGTAACGTCCCCCAAAACAACAGAAATACCACGGGGGTCCCAAAATACCACATGAATACCACATAAAATGACAGTATACCACAGGAATATTTGTGTGGTAAAGTCCTAAAAAAACCGCAGGATTCCGAATACCACAGGAATGTTCCTGTGGTAATATGTGCGTGGTAATTTTGTGTGGTAATTTTATGTGGTAATACCACAGGACATTTTTGTAGGGGTAGCCAGGATTTTTAGAGGGTGGGGGGGTGCGTAATTTCCTAATACAGGACCGAGATCGATCGTGGTCGAGACCTAGACCACTGGTTGAGTCGTGTAAGCGAGGCCGAGACCGCTATTCACTATTTGTGATGTGTTACCATTTGGGGGGGGGGGGGGGGTGGGGGGGTAGGTGAGGTGAGGGGTGTCGACGTGTCGTCCATAATGCCGATATTTTTCCCCCCGAGACCTCTGGTTTACATGGCCGAGACCGATACAAAAAGACCTTTTCTGAGTTTATCTCGTTTTGAGGGGGGATGCAGCCCTGCTGGCTACGGGCCTGCCACAGGAACCTAGTGATTCCTGTATTCACACTAAAGGCACAACGACAACAAGTCATGCAACAACAAATCTGATTGCACCGTTCTTCGTCGGCACTCCCTTAATTTATAAAGGGATTATAGGCATGCTAAAAGCCGTAGGCTATATATACTCCGCAAAAAAAGAAACTGGACACTTGTATGAGACCAAATATTTCGTATTCATTAACGATAAAATATATGATAGTGTATATCAAATTAAAGATATAATTACCCTCTTCAATATTCGCATGAAATCCAGATGAAATCATTCATGCATGACTTGTCACGGTCAATTAACCACACCAAGGTCTGTTTTCAAAAATAGCAAAAATGGAACATCCACTCAACCATATAAATGTTGATAAGCATAATGTAAAACGCTATATTCATGAGATGGCATAATTTTTCATTACAAATGTGATCTTTTCTATCTTCATCTCAATAAAAAGTATAAATGAAGACAAATTGTGAACGTTATAGGTGTTATTTTCATCCAAAAGTAATAAAATGGGGAATTCCATGGCAAAGCTTTATTAGTCAAAACCACAGTTTGTGCCCTTATTTCAGCATGAAAATGGTATAAATTCTTCTCAAGAATTATACCGTAGTCCAAAGATCTTCAAAAGCTGAAGTCACCCTTGATCAAACAGTTCGGCAGTCTTTAACATTACATTTCTCTAGGTAAATATGGTTAAAATTGCAGGGGACACATGAAATAGACAAGCTTCATGCGTGTAATACAGACCAGTATGATAGTGCTCTCATAACCTGGCCCTGTTTTATTGACAAATTTGTATGTCCAGAGTTTGTTCATAACAATAAAGTTGAATAATGTCATAATTTACTTGCCCCACTCATCTTGTTTTAAGTGAAACGCTTACTATCACTTCAGTCGAATGGTGTGGTCCTCCATTGTTTTGCTATTTTTGAAAACAGACCTTGCTAGTGTTAATTGACCATGGCATTTCATGCATGAACGATTACACCTTTAAGTTATACCCTGCATGTAGAGGACTAAGTTCCCTTTAATTTGATATATGATCATGTACACTTTATCGTACATTAATATGAAATATTTCAACTTAAACAAGTGTCCAGTTTCTTTTTTTGCGGAGTATATATAGGCACGCCTAGCTGCCTCATAAAGCAGTAGTGCATAAGCTTACCAATGTAGCAATTTATTCCAGTCCACCCTGGCTCGCAGATGCAAGTGTAGCCATCCAGTGTGTTATTGCACTGCCCGTGTGCGCAGGGATTTCTCACACAGGAGTCGTTTCCTGCGGGTTAAAAAGAGACAATTAGTACATTCATGCAACACAGTGTAATAAGCCGTGTTGCTGTAAATACGGAATATGGCAACAAATAGCGTATGCGAACCAAACCGGTACGCGCATACTTACAGGGAGCCACCTCCTAAAAATGATATTCCTATAAATGAAATGTAATTGTCCATACCATTAGTCCATTCCACCAACAAGTTCAGAAATTTGTTTTCCATACAAATGTCATCATTTGAAAACCCATCGCGATACTATAATAATTGTTCATGGGTCTGCGGAGGAAGACTGGTCGTAGGCGTTTACCGTGCTGCTATTGGCGCACTCGGAATTGGCGAACTCGAAAACGTTTGGCGCTTACGGAACCATCGGCCCTATTGGTGCTGTACAACATTCGTTAGTACTTGTCTATTATATGTGTCCGTAGCATCATCATCGTATGCGCTGATGGTGCTACAGAACCACAGAGGGCACGTACATTTTGATATAGATTACATCCATAACAAACATGACAAAGATATGCAAGTTAAGGGGGAATAAAAGAAGCTACCATAAAATGCTGTGATGAACGTTCCTTACAGTGCATAGAAGCATGCATGATATGTGCGTTAGTGGCTCTATTATAACTGACCCAATTTGTATAATTATGTTTTATTCCACCCATCATTTTTGACATTCAGACGCGAGATTGCTAGAATGTATTTAAGTTCAAAGGCTCGTTTTGCAACAGATTCTCAGCTTCAAAATACTCACCTGAAATTGGTAAATTGATCTGGCAAACGATCGCACCTTGCAAGTACGTCTGATTGCAGGGTCGGGTCAGCCATGTCATTGATCCTAGAAACTTGCGGAGATTAAGATAGACGCAGCTTTCCTCACCGTAATAGACTTCTTTGTACAACCAGTCTGGTGAAAAGGTAAATAAAAGAAGGAATGTTTGAATATTTATCACCTAATTGTATATTACATAGATTCATTAAAGGTATACTGTCTTGAATATCAGTATATCCCGAAATGCTCCTTGACACTAAATTGGTTGGTTTTTATTCCATTTGAAAGTTCATTGAATAAAACATGTGAAACGAGAATCATTCCCTTTCAAATGCTCTCATAGTTGAAAAATTTGATTTCACAATATTTATTTAATTTATTTATGAATAAGTCTACCCTGCGGGGGGACATATTGACTTTGACTTTGACAACATTGACAACAACATGCTTATAGACTTTTTGCAAAAATATCAAATTAGGTTTTTAGATAGTTGTTGATGGTATCTCTATTTAATCATTATATTTAAAAAAAAGCATCACATACACAATTTTATATGAAAAGTGGTTAAAAGCAATGAGTTTTTAGAGAGCGCCCTTTTGAGTTTTAACGGCTTTTTTTTTTTTTTATGATAACACGGTTTTTACTTAGTCGTTTGTAATTGTGTATACATTTCGAGCATGGGCGAGTTATAACTATTAGTTTGTACCGCAATGGTGCACGTTTTGGTTACTAAAATTAAGTTTGACCAAAACTTAACTATCCCTTAAAGGGTACCACCACCCAAAAATAATATTCTTATTAAAGAAAGGTAACATCTTTATTATTCCATTCCATCAACAAGTTCACAAAAATGTGTTTCCAGAAAGAAAACAAATAATTGGAAACGCATCACCATTCTAAAGCATGCGTTCATGCGGTCTGACTGCGATGCGTACGGTGAATTGCAATGTGTGCAGAGCGAACGAATCGCCCGGGAATCTATTGTTTACATACGTACGCGTGAATAGCATTGGCGTACTCGCAAATGGTTGGCCCGTATGGAACCAGGAAATAGCAATGGTTCCGTAAGTGGTGGAAATTAATTGCTTTGTTTATAAATTACACAACCCTTTGCAAAATGTTGGGTATCTATTTGATATCACAAAACGGTACCAAAACATTTAATAATGTGTTGTTCTTTGCCTGGTGGTCCCCTTTAAAGGTAAAGGCCAGTTTTGGAAACGCCCCCCTCTCAAAAAAATGAAATGGAAGCTCTTATTACCAATAATGTGAAAGAATATAATTGTACTAGGATTATCCAAATTTGGCCAAGAAACCGCCTACTAATTGATATATTTGCAAAATTATAACTTGATCGTCTGCAGATAGAGATCGCCAACTCGGAATCGCCCATACGCTACGTACAATGACCACGTGCGAGTACACGAGGTGTTCGCTAATATACGGGCTTGTCCCCAGCTTGTCTATATCTCCCCCAGCGCTAGCGGCGTGGACATGTCCGAACTGGCGGTGGATTTATAAATTTCACAGGCGGATATTGGATTTCTTCCGATATTTCTGTATTTAACGATGCTTAGGTTCCGATTTTACCACACAAGCCCTATTTCCATACTTATTCAACAATAATGATCAATATAGATGTATTCGGCTTCTTTCCCAAAACTGGAATTCATCTTTAAACTTCATATGATTTATCCAAAAGTTATACTTGAGACGCAGTAAAAAGGGATATGTCAGATTGTATTACCTACTGCAATTTTGTTTTTATTACAATAAAAAGCGTTTCGGAACGCTTTTTTCCGTAAATCTGTATGCAAAACTAAATATCGTCATAATTAGCGAGAAAATTCCAAATCAAAGCCGTTTTTATTAGTATGATACCATACGCCAAACAAATAAGTACAAGACACATGTGAAAGGTCAAACAAATGTGGGTTCATTTTGACAGATTATGTCAAAATCAACCCAAATCACATGACGCTTGTGCGATTTCAGTCGCATTAAGCTCATATTACATCGTCCTCAGTTCGCAGTACTTTCGTTTAAAGGTCGACATACTTAGTCTCTCTGACAGTCGGTTTATGCTTTAATCGCATTACATTAAGCAAATGCGCTGACCGCGAATACTGCCAGCAGTCAGAGCTCGCATTACTCCGTACTGCAATCGCAAAAGTGGATTTGAGCCCATCACTCCGATAGTCAACAGAGAACCTGCTTAAACCTAAATACGATAACGCGTGAATTGTGCTTAAATCTTGATGAGTTGCAATGAACGTACTAAGCTCGCGTATAGGTCGTAGTGAAGGGCTCTATTTTATAAGTGCGTATAACATTGTTGTTGATCTCGAGCTTTACTCGCATTACATTGCAATTTTGGCGATGACAGAGAATACTGCGAGCAAAACTTAGTACACGCCTATAAAACATACCACAGATATTTAACCGTCTAACTGTTTGAGAATATTTAAACCAAGGTACACATTGGCTTTAAACTCTACTTACTCCTGTAGACTGAAAGTTGTCCGCCAGCGTCTACACAAGTTAAGCTGCCATTCCCGTCCATGTCCCGACAATTAAGCCAGATAAATCGTATGTACTTCTCGACATAAGACACGTTCCGAGGTAGAAACTTGTTGCGAATGAAGTATTCATCCTGCGTCGAGTTGATGACGAGCAGAGACGCGTTAGCTGTGTACCCGTCCAGCGTCACTTGGCCAAGGTTGCTGCAATAGTCGTGAGCGACGTCGAATTGATCCGTAGTGTTTTCAGCCACGTATAAACATTTAGTCGGTGAGCAGTCCCACTCTAGAAAGGAAAGGAAAGGAAAAGTTGTTAAATGCGCAAACATTGGCAATAGAAAACAAAGAAGAGTAGCTGCGGACAAAACATCGACTTATTTTTGTTTTACCAACATAGACGCAGTGGCTTAACTGGTTTGTCAAAAATTACTGTCAAATTAGAGTATGATTAATTCTTTTTTAGAGCAGCTTGATGAAAGCATTTGGTTGGTGAGCAGTTCTACTTTAGAAACAGAATACTGTAAACCTTAAAGTGAACAATAGCGAAATCAGAATAGGTAAAACCAATTCGTTTGTAAACGTGCTTGTATATTGGCCCTAACAATTTGATTTATATCGTTAAAAACCGTTTAAAACGTTAGGACAGGTAAAAGTAACAGTTTTGTCGAGAAATATAAGCTAAAAATGTCATGCGGGCAGATGAGAGTAGACAAACACTTCAAAGTGTACGGAAATCTTATAATCGCAATTATCAATAATACAATCAATACTAATAGTTGTCATTTAATATATACTCATGACGAAAGAAATTTCGTTGCAGCACATATATCATTATGACGAATGTTTCTATAATCCAGCATTATACATTATTTTCTTAGTACAATATTAAAGTAAAGATTAATTAACTCCCAGTAAGTAAATGGCCACGTGTTCAATCAGTCCGTGTGCGGATGCTTTGTACACGGTGCCCGTGTGCGGATGGATGTTATCACCGACGATTAGAAATTGCAAACAACAATTACTGGTCAAGTTGAGTGCTGAAATAATAAATGTCAAGATAGTTTTTGCCACATACTGTTAACGTTCGAGGATAAGTTATACTAACCCTTATAGTTGTCGGGATAAACATAACAAAGGCGCAATGAGGCGCATCCTAATGTTGCGATCAGGCGCGCCGGAAGCAGTTTTGGATTGGGGGGGGGGGGGGGCAAAACCCTAAGGGGGCTCACGATTTATGTGTTTTAGGGGCTCATGCCCAAACCACACTCACAGGGTTGCCAGAGGTAAGAGTGAGACATTGCGAAGATAAAGCGACCAAGCCCGAGGGAGCGACGTGACTGAGCGGGGGGGGGGGGGTGGGGGTGGGGGAGGGGGGGGGGGGTGGGAGGAGGGTGGTCCCCACCTCCCCACGGGAGCTTTTGCATTTTGGGACTTGAAATTGTGCAATCTGGTGGATAAAAACATAAACCATATGCCATATTATGTATGATCCCAAACAACATAGCTTACAGCCAAAAATGAGTCCCGAGGGGGCGAAGCGACCGAGGACTGGGGCAGAACCAGAGCGAGAGGTTTTGGGAGGGGGTATCCCCCTCCCACGGGGAAGATTTTGCATACATGCAATGGTACAATCTGGTACATACAACATAAATAAACATCATAGCTTACAGCCAAAAAATGAGTCCCGAGGGAGGGGGTATCCCCCTCCACGGGGAAGATTTTGCATTTATATACTTGAGTTGGTGCAATCTGGTGCATAAAAACATAAACCATATGCCGCAGTATGTATGATCCAACATCAAGCCTACAGCCAAAAATGAGTCCCGAGGGAGCGAAGCGACCGAGGGCTGGGCAGAGCCAGAGGGGGAGGGTTTGGGAAGGGGTATCCCCCTCCCCCGGGAAGATTTTGCATTTATATACTTGAAATGGTGCAATTTGGTGCACGTCACACAAACAGCCAGAGCAATGGCAGCCTACACAGGAACTACCTGGCCCGGTACAGAAAAACCCACCCCAGACGTATCATACGCAAGTTACACAACAAACTGAGATAATTTGAAACTTCAAATAGATGTATGAATTAGCTTTTAAACGTTTGAATTAACAAGTGTTGGCTCATACATTTTATTTTTTCTTTCACACTTTTCTTCCTTTTCTTTTTCTTTCTTTCTTTTTTTTGTTTTTTGGTTGGGGGGGGGGGGCTTATTGGGGGCAAAAACGTGTTCCCCCCCCCCCCCCCCACCTTTTGGATTGGGGGGGAGGGGGGGCGGCTGCCTCCCCCCCCCCCCCCTGCCCCCCACTTCTGGCGCCTATGGTTGCGATCTAAAAAAGAAAATTCGGTTATAGATATACATGTTAAAGGGATAGTCGAGTTTTGTTTAGAGGGCGCTACACAAAATAATTGTTGTGCGAGATAATGAAAAACAGAGTGTCAAATTCAAAAGAGCATACAATTTTAATGACAGAATAAACTTTATTTTATCAAAATCGGTTCAGAAATGACTAAAATATCCATAAACATAACCATTTGTTATAAATGTGGGGCCCACACTTATTCAATAATTTCGAAGCAGCCGTTAACAAATGTAAAAAATGCTCCCTCTTTAAAAAATTTACAAAAGAGGTATTTTAATAATTGTTGATTATCTCTCTAATCACTATTTCAATAAAACATCACATGCACAATATTTTATTTTAAATGGTTGAAACAGATGAGTGTTTAGAGAGCGCCCTCTTGAGTTTAAACGGCTGTTTTTTTTAATGATAACGGGATCTTTACTAAGTCATTTGTATCGAGTTATAAATATAGTTTTGCAATGTAATGGTACAGGTTTTGTTATTAACATTCAGTTGACCAAAACTTTACTCTCTTTTAATACCAGAACTCAACTATCCCTTTAAGTCATGATTAGTCGTGTTCCCGAAAGTTTATAATAAATAATAATGATATAGAAGGCTTCTAATGCGCCATTTCACCCTTTTCATGGTGCTCAGGTTTAGATGGTTATTTAGCTTTATATTATAGAGTACAGAAGCCATGACGTCATAAAAACACTTTTTTAGATTTTAAAATTTGGACTTCATTTTCAGAAAGAGCATAATAAATAATGTCCAAATACCGAAAATCAAAGGAATAGGTTACGTATTGGCTGAGATGCCCATCCGAATGAATTTTACTTCAATAGGCAATCAGTGTTATAGTGCACTGGTCCTAAATTTAGGACCAGTGCACTATAACACTGATTGCCCATTGACAACAAAATCATTCGGATGGGCATATCTCAGCCAATACGTAACCTATTCCTTTGATTTTCGGGTATTTAGACATTATTTGTTACGCTCTTTCTGAAATGTAGTCCAAATTTAAAAATAAAAAAATAAATTGTATGACATCATTTATGACATCACACTTCACCACTCTATAGGTTTAGATGTTAATACTGAGGCCGTTAGATGGGCGCACTTCATACGAGGGGCAAAATCAAGTGTTCGCATTCGACCAATCAGCGACAATTATGGTAATGAACTTCCCCGAGCATCTCAGGGGGATTGACAGACTGCACTGTCTTGCTCTCCTGAAAGGTGATTTAGTAAGAACGCGCGCGAGTGTGTGCATACGGGGCACTATTAAAATAATAGAATTATGATAAACAAACCAACCCATTTATAACTAGAAGGTTCACTTAACGCGCGCAAGTCACGTGTCCAATATACTTTGTACATGGGCAAGATGGCGGAGTGAAGCGATTTTTGAAGCACCAAAGAATAAGCCAGTTCGGAGTTACGTTCTGCGCATGTGCAAATACAAACGTCAATCGTACGAATTCGGCATTCATCGAATTGAAAGGACTGGATAAGGTTCTTTACTTGTTATTCTTGAGTACATCGATTGGAAATTCCTTGATGCGAAGGTTGAATCAATTGTTCTCATGAAAGTAACAAAGGATATCCCATGACAACCATCTGCCACTCTGAACATGACTGCACAGAGTAAAGGCTTTATATCCTACCCATGATTGTAGAATTCAATGGTCAAGGGGTCAAACGTCCCATATTGCTATCTGCGAACTGGTGTATACCACTAGACGTCATCGCGTAGTGACCTAGAAAGACTTGACCAATCCAGGGGGGTGTCACTGCTGCCAGAGTGCAGCGATTTTTGCTCACCGGAAGAGCCCACAACTGGTTGCATTATGGGCTACTTGGGAACTACAGTTAACCAATCACAGAGTAGTTCAAACGCGTCGTCACGGGATCGAGGTCAATAAAACAAGTTCATATGCATACGTCACAATGGCTCCATTGTTCTCATAAGCCGTGATGAAATCTAGGACAGTGCGCAGGAAAATAGGCGCGATAGTCTACGCACTGCATAGCATGATGATTGGTCCAGTATTTCTAGGTCACTACGCGATGACGTAGAGAAGTGGGCTACGGGAGCTTCAAAAATCGGTTCACTCCGCCATGTTGCCCATGTACAAAGTCTATGGGACACGTGACTTGCGCGCGTTAAGTGAGCCTTCTAGTTATAAACGGGTTGGTTTGTTTATTCATACTTCTATGGACCAATCATCATTCTATGAAGTGCGCGTAGACTAATCGCGCCTATATTTTCCTGCGCACTGTCCTAGATTGTATCACGCTTGAGAACAATGGGATCTATGGTGACGTATGCATATGAACTTGTTTTATTGACCTCGATCTGGTGACGACGGTATGAACTACTCTGTGATTGGTTTATGTAATTCCCAAGTATCCCATAATGCAACCTGCAGTGGTATTCCTTTCCGATGATCAAAAATCGCGGCACTCTGGCAGAGTGACACCCCCCTGATTAAAATACATTAGCATGTGTGCGCGTTATGAATTATGTATACCTGTATCATAGAATTATGACTCCAAACACTGCCGTTGTAGAACTAGAAGGTTACTGTATCGCGCGCAGTGACCGTACCCTGTACATTTTGTACATAAAACAATGGCGGGCTGACGGTCTTGTTTACGAGCAGTATTGAAAGGAGGAACTTCGTCACAAAACTGCATTGTGGGGAAATAATATGACGAAACAATAGGAATGTGCGTAATGCGCGCACTTTACCAAGCGCACTCATAGCTGTACATTTTATATGGCAAAGATGTCATAAGCGCGTACATTTGTGATTTTGCGCGCGATGAATTTGTAAAACAATGTTTGCCCTTGGCTGAGACAGTGATCCGTGTATGAAGGGCGACTCTACTGCAAATATTGAACATTCATAAACAGTATTTAACACAAAATGTAACTAAAAATGTGGTCTTATTGATGGAGTAGAAAAGGGCAACACAAATGTATTACGCTAGATAAAGAGGTGGTGAATATTTCACCGCTCAATGGGATGTATTTTATTATTAAATTCCAGATCAATTTCGAAATACACAGCCTGTCATACTTTTGATGACGTTTTGTGACGTAGCTAAACTGCTTCTAATCGCATACATACCTAACCATCATGGCGCTGAGTTTACCCCCCCCCCCCCCCCACCCTGACCCTGTATAGCAGAGCGCATCGATCAACACGCTATGACGTAGGACGGTACGATCGGGTGTCAAATCTTTGAGGAAAGCCCAGGCAGTGGGTTTGTGTATGATAAATACGGGTGAGCTTGCTGGAGCAGCGTGCAATTCTATAAAATCCGACTCTACAGTGCACGATATTGAAACGTCCCTCTTGTTTGACTCTTGCATGACTGGAGTTACTTTAAATAAACAAAAGCGATTTACCCATGTCGCATGAGTCCCCACTCCACCCCGAATCGCAGACACATATGAACTCGTTCAACCTGTCTTTGCACTGCCTGTTTGCCAGGTGTGCACACGGGTTACTAGAGCATTCGTCTATATCTGCACAAAAAAGTTACATAATATAATACTATAAATACTTATAACATAATAAGAATATTAAGACGAATAATAATATAATGATACATGTAATAATAATAATAACAATAATAATAATACTATTACTACTACTTTTTTTGATGGTTTCTTGTCAGTATGGGGGTGCTCATTCCAAATCTGCTTGATACCTAAACGCGAAAATCCAAAATGGCCGCCAAAACATGGAAATTTGTCTCTTTTAGCCCCCCAGAACGATGTAATCTCAAATTAAATGCCATTTTACACAAATAATCAATTCAAATGTTGTTCCTCGAGTTAAAGGGAAAGTTGAGTTTTGGTAGAGAGGGCGCTTGACTACTTAATTGGTTTGTGAGGTAATGAAAAACTGAGTGTAAAAATTTGAAAGAGCATAATATTTAAACAATAAAATCATCTTTGTTTGATCAAATCGGTTCAGAAACGGCTGAAATATCCATAAATATAACAATTTGTAATAAACCCGGGGCCCGGGTTTATTAGAGAATTTTGAACCAGCCGTTAAAAATTCAAAAAAATGCTTCCTCTTTTCAAAAAAGTTACAAAATAGGTATTTTAATAGTTGTTGGTTATTTCTCTATCTAATCACTATTTCAACAAAGCATCACATGCACTATATTTTATCAAAATGGTTGAAACCGATTAGTGTTTAGGAGAGCGCCCTCTTACGTTTTAACGGCTCTTTTTGAATGATAACATGATCTTTACTACGTCATTTGTAATTTTGTGTTCCTTTCTAGTTATAACTATTAGTTTGTAAGTAATGATGCAGGTTTTGGTTACTAAAACTGTACTCTCCTTACCAGAACTCAACTATCCCTTTAACTAACAATACAATGAAACTAAATATGTGCTAAAAGCTGCTTATTATTCAAAATGGCCGCCAAATCTATTGTATGTACAATATGAATGGGTATTTCAATGTACAATGGAATTGTCATTTAAAGGGGACCACCAGGCAAAGAACACCACATTAATTATATGTTTTGGTACCGTTTTGTGATATCAAATATATACCCAACATTTTGCAAAGGGTTGTGTAATTCATAAACAAAGCAATTAATTTCCACCACTTACGGAACCACTGCTATTTCCTGGTTCCATACGGGCCAACCATTTGCGAGTGCGCCAATGCTATTCACGCACACGTTTGTAAACAATAGATTCCCGGGCGATTCGTTCGCTCTGCACACGTTGCAATTCACCGCACACATAGCAGTCTGCGTAATTCAGACCGCATGAACGCATGCTTTAGAATGGTGATGCGTTTCCAATTTTTTTTTTTTTTCTGGAAACATATTTTTGTAAACTTGTTGATGAATGGGAATACTAAAGATGTTACCTTTCTTTAATAAGAATATTATTTTTGGGTGGTGGTACCCTTTAAAGTAGGCCCCAATTTTTCCCATATGGCAAAATAAATTGAATTTTCAATTTAGTTACGATTAGTGTGTCATGATGATTCGAAATCTAAAGGAGTGCTAATCACGGAACCTTGACTTTATTCTAAATGCTAAAATCCAAAATGGCCGTCCAAAACAGGAAAATTTTCCCTTCCTTAGCCACCAGAATGATATAACCTCAATTTAAAAGACATTTAACACAAATACATTGAATTGGATATTGTTCCTAAAGTTAATTACTATTTAAATGAAACTGCATATTTGCTCAAAGCTGTTTATCATCGTGTACAGGGCACAATTTACATTCAAAATGGCCGCCAGACCCATTTTAATGTACAAAATGAATCGGTAATGTACAAAATGAATCGGTAACAATAAATGGACCAAGTCTCCCTATCGTAGAATCTATTGATTTTAGATTGTTTTGTTATGCTGATTCGTAAACTGAAGAGTGCTAATCACAAAATTTATTATGTTTGTGTCAATTTAACAAATCCAAAATGGCCGCCACAACTACAAAATTAGAAATGTTTGGACTCAAAATCGTAGAATTCTAGATTTCAAGAAAAATTTACTAGAATATATCGGAAACTCATTTGTTGACATCTGCAATGTATTTTTGGTGGTTTCTAGTCAATTTACAGATGCTGATTTCAAATCTGCCAAGTGGTGTTCTTTAAATTCACAATCCCAAATGGCCGACGAATCACGGAAATTTGCCTCTCTTAGCCCCCAATATGATATAACCTCAATGTAGTTCCCCAACTAACCCACAATACAATTATGATGACGTAGATAAGCAGTCGTTCCGGTCTACAAAAATCGCGTGCATTGTGGCAGAGTGACATCACCCTGGAACATCCCACGCATAGGCAATTTAACCCACTATGATTGACTGAGGGGGCACATTATCATTTTAATTGGCTAACTCAGCAATAATGGGCGTGGTCAGGTAAAGAAAAGATTTTAGCGGTGTATTATATTATGGACTTATGATGTAGAGACAATTTCCAGAATACCCCCCCCCCCCCCCCCCACCCCCGGCCGTAGGAAGACCTCAAATACCCTGGCATTTTTAGATTCAAGAGATTTTCCTCTTTAAAAGAGACCCCTATCGCACTTCTTTTCCCACCACTTTTACACAATTACTCTTAGGCTGCTGCCATCTTAAAGTTAAAATATCAGTCTCTTTAAATCGTGAAATATATTACAATCTTACCGATGCTGCAATTGCTACCGGACCAGCCTGGCTCGCAGGTGCACGTGAAGCCATCGAGTGAGTCGTTGCACTGCCCATGGGCGCAGGGATTGCTCAAGCAGGCGTCTTTTTCTGTGGATACAAGGAGACCATTAACAGTATTAGAATCGGAGTGACAATTTGTTTTAAAAACAAATGTGAACAAAAGCATATAGGGGCTCCAGAAGGCCAATCAAATTGTTCACTGCATTTTGAAAGCTAAATGATAGTAATTGGAAATGCCAACACACAAACAATTAAATGTACGCTCTTATTACCAACCGTGTGAAAGAATATATTAATCAATGAACTG